>RJWH01001855.1:0-94995 GCA_004363575.1 Solenodon paradoxus
GAGAGAGAGAGAGAGAGAGAGAGAGAGAGAGAGAGAGAGGAGAGAGAGAGAGAGAGAAAGAGAGGGAGAAAGAGAGCGAGCGAGCACTGGAAATATGATCAGTGCAACTGAGAAAATGAAATTTAAAAATTAAAAATTTTAATTTATTCAGATTTAAATAGCCTAACATTGCTAAAGGCTACTGGTCAGCATAGGCTGGGACAAATCTTTTTACAAGTATGGTAGATTTCCAACCCTACTAATAACATATTTGGTAAATAACTTGAACAAAATGAGTTCAAATAATGACAGTGCTATAGTAAATATCTTCTTATTTTCAACCACTTATAAAACAAGTATTCTCAAGGCTTACATCAACCAAACAGAAATATTAGTAAAAAACTGATTCAGTCAAGTCAGTAAAAGTCATACAAAGTCACATAAAAAGGGAAAAATTCTGATGCATCTCATTAATAAAATTCTTTTGATAAAATTTTACTTTTTTAATGATGTCAAAATATAGATAATATATTTAAGTTGCTTTGACAAGCTCTATACAAAAATTATTGTAATGTTAACCAGATACAAAAGAAAGTTTAATGTTCAGAACAGAGATTTCTGAATTTTCTTATTTCCTGGGGTCCTTAGCATTACAGCAAATTTTTCATGGCTTTACTATGCTAAAAGAAAGTCCCAATCACTTAATATTAGTAGTTCAGGTCATGCCCAACAGATGTCACTATGTTTCCCTTAAAATTTTAAATATCCTACAGTGTTAAATATCCTGTTTGTCGACAGTGGTCCCATGGGGTGACTAGGTGGGAAACGTGGCTCTAGAGTTTTTTGGATATAGGAAGTGAATATCTGGTAGATATGAATAAAGGAAAAACAAAAAATATTTTCTCAATGTTTAGGAGTGGTTTCAAGAGTTGCTTAACAAATAAAAAATATGGACAACTAGAAAAAGGCAGATTTTAAGAATATACAATTGTCTAATTTTGGGACAAGCTAGTAGTAATTATCAATGGTCCTGGAGTTCACAAATACATTAAGCTTAGAGTAACTATCCCATAAAATAATGGATTAAGCTGAACATACATGAACATGCCATATGTTACAATGGAAAATTTTTAATTGTTGGGTCTATATTTGATTTGCAATTCCTTGTTGATTGACCAGACCATGCTAAGAAAATAGTGGAGAGAGAACAGAAAAGTGGAGTGGAGTGGAAATGAAATACAATGAACTGAAGAAGATAAGGGTTTAGAAGGAAGAGGAGGAGGAATGAAGGGTTTACCAGATACATTAATCTACCATAAAATGAGGATAGCAATATTTTCCCTATCATATTTCTAAATCTATTTTCCTTGCCATTTTTCTACAAATAGGAAATGTCTAGCTAAACACATAAGCATATTTTAAATAAAATATTAAGATAGTTTGTTCACCACTGAATGCATCAATTTTTTATAATAAACTTGGCAGAATTTGAACAGAGTAGATGCCTTGGTTTACTGATTATAGCTCTGCATTTATAAGAAGAGGCTGATCCACAACAAAAGACAGTTTTCCACAATCAGCAGACTTTTAAGTGAGCAGAGGTTCCCATCTTTTAAAGAAGGCTTATGTATGTGGAAATAAAATTCCCCTACTCACACTGTAAAATTAGAGAAGGTCAATGTCCTCTTAACTACCTTATTCAAATTTAGTTTTCCTCCAACTGTTTTCATTTTTCTCTTTTTAAAAATTTAGAGAATTAGCTCTTCTTTCAGTTCCTCATCAGTACAAAGGGGACTTGATAACATCAAGAACACAATTAAGTAGTGGGAGTTGGAGATCAACAAGAGGAAGGGGAAAACGTCTGCAATCATTGGCTCTGCAATAAAAGCAATAAATAAAAGGAAATTCAACTAGATTTTTTTTTGTGGCTTGGTAGCTTAGAATTTAGCTTCATACCTCTGCTCTCTTTCAACTTTAGAGATTCATTAGAGATTCATAGGCTTCATCCTCTTCAAAATCCAGCACAGAATTTAACTGTCGATTTTCCTGATTTGACTGCAACATGGATAAAGTATACCAGTTACTTATCATCTGTGCTTTATTTAGAATTTTTTAGTATGCAGTAGTTGTTGATAAAGTTACTATATGAAGCACTTTTCAGTACATATCTAGGGTTTCTATAGGTATCTATACACATTTCTTATCAGCAGCCCAGAATACAAAACAATGTCATATTCCTTTTAATTTTCAAATTAAATACCTCTATTCCTTCCTTTACCCCTTCCCAGGATGCTTGCCTTGCAGAAAACTAAGACCTCCAGGCATGCTTATTTAGATGTTGAGGTCAGTTCTGGTAACTATCCTTTGCTCAGTCAACCAAGGATGTGATTTTTTTTCGGCTTTATTAAATTCACTGGCACAAGAGATGCTTGTTGGAACAGACAACTTAGTAGCCCCAGCACTGACTGTTGTCACTATTAAAAATACACTGATGCTACACTTGTTGTTAATTGTTGGATGAGCTGCAACGGCGCCTTACTCTTCACAGAAGACCTGGTTACCTTGCCAGCACAAGCCTGAATAGCTGATGAGCCTCTGAGTACATCCCAGTGGAAGGCGAGCAACCTCACATGCTCGCCTTGCTATTGTAAATAATTCTGCAATGAACACGGGGGAGCATATATTGCTGAGAAAAGTGCTGTTCCATTTTTAGGGTAAATACCCAGTAGAGGAATAACTGAATCATATGGAATTTCCATTCTCAGTTCTTTAAGGAATCTCCATACTGCTTTCCAAACCTGTTGGGACCATTTTACACTCCAGCCTTCTAAATCAACATTTGTATAGTCTATATGATGTTCACCACCAGAATTCTAGTCTCGCTCCTTCATCATACAGTTGGCCCCTGTACCTGATTCTCCTACCCCAATTTCCTCTTCCCTTTGGTAACCACCATTTTGTTCTTTAGTCTAAAGTTTGTTTTTGTTTAGTTAGTTCATTTGTTTCTTTATGAGTGAAGTTTCTTTATGATGAGTGAAATCAGTGTTTTTCTGTTTGACTAACTTCAGTAAGCATAATACCCTCTAGTTCTATTCATGTTGTTGTAAATGGCAGGACTTAATTTTTTTTTAATAACTGAATAGTATTCTATTTTGTATATAGCACATCATGTTCTTTATCTACTTATCCATTAATAGGCACTGACTTAGGCTGTTTCTGTATCTTGACTATTGTGAGTCATGCATCAGTCAACATGACATTTTTTTGAGAAATCTCCATATTGTTTTTGGTACTGGCTGTATCCATTTCTATTCCCACCAAGAGTGTACGGTGATACCCTCTCTCCACATTCTCACAAGCATTTGTTTCTTCTTTATAATATCCACTTTCAGAGAGATAAAGTAACATGTCATTTTTTGATTTGCACGTCCCTAATGACAGAGACAATGATTTTATTTTCACATGCCTGTTGGCCATCTGCTTATCATTTTTGAAAAAGTGACTCTACAGATCCTCTGCCCATTTTTTAATCATTTTTTGTTGTTTTTATGCACTTTATATATTTTGAATATTAATTCCGTGTCATATAGCATTTTCAAATATCTTCTTCTATTTAGCAGTTGCCTTTTTGTTTTAACATTGATTCCTTTTGCTGTGCAGAAGCTTTTGTTTTAGTCCCATTTGTTTACCTTTGCTTTTGGTTCTGTTGGTGTTGGAATCATATCCACAAAGATATAACAAAGATCAATGTGAAAGAGCTTACTATTTATATTTTCTTCTATGTATTTTATAGTTCTAGGTTTTATCATCAAGTCTTTGGTTCATTTTGAGTTAATGTTTGTGTATGATGTAAGAGAATAGGCTAGTTCTCTTCTTTTGCATGTGGCTGCCCAGCTTTCGCAATTAGCATCTATGAAGAAGTAGTTCTGCACACTAATCCTAGGACAATTTCATGAGCTTTGCTGGGTTTCAGCCTAGGTAACGAGGGTTTCTTCATCTGCTGTAAGACAACTGGAGCCTAAGACATGGCCATTCATGTTGTTCCTGCCCTTCCCATCGCATGATCTACAGATAGGTCTGGTGGCCCGTACATGTACAAAGACATATGGCATCCTGACAGGATAAACAGTATTTGCACTTGAAATGTTCCCTTGAATGTGGTTTAGAGAGAAGCATGGTGGCGCCTTATTCTGTCATGAGGTTGACGTCACTCTGTCTTATTATTGTGGTTAGGCTAACTAGTATAAGAAGATTATCTTAATGTGGTGTTGATTTAGATTTCCCTAATGATTAGTGACGTTCAACACCTTTTCAGGTACCTGCTAGCCATTTGTATGTTTCTTTGGAAAAATGTCTATTTAGGTTCTTTGTCCACTATTTAATCCGGTTATTTGTATACTGACTTGATATTAAGTTGTATAAATTTTATATATTTTGGATATCAGTCCCTTATCAGACATATGATTTGAAAATATTTTCTCCCAAATCATAGGTTGCTTTTTCATTATTTCCTTTGATATGTAGAAACTTTCCAGTTTGATGTAGATCTATTTGTTTATTTTTGCTTTTGGTGACATATCCAAAAAATTGCTAAGACCAATGTCAAAGATTTCTCCCTATGTTTTCTTCTAGGACTTTTATGGCTTTAGTTCTTTCATCCATTTCAGTTAATTTTTTGAAGGGCATAAGACTCCAACTTCATTCTTTTGCATGTGGAAAAGGTTTTCTAATATTATTGAAGAGATTATTCATTTCCTTTCTGCTATTGGCATGCCTGTAAAAGATTAGTTGATTATATATATGTGTATTTGTTTCTGAGTTCTCTCTTCTTTTCCATTGGTCTATACGTCTGCTTTTACGTCAGTCCCATATTGTCTTAATTACTACAGTTTTGTGATACAGTTTTGAATCAGGAAGCATGGTGCTTCTTGCCTTCTTTCTCAGTTTTGCTTTGGTGATTCGAGGTCTCTTGTGCTTCCATATGAACTTTAAGATTGTTTTTATATTTTCTGTGAAAAATTCCATTGGACTTTTTATACAGATTACATTTAATCTGTAGAGTGATTTGGGCAGTATGGATATTCCAACAACACTAATTTTTGAATCCATGAACACAGGTCATCTTTCTATTTTACTTGTAGCTTCAATTTTTTTTTTTTAATCAATGTCTTATAGCTTTCAATGTACAGGTTTTTCATTTACTTGGTCACATTTCTTTCTAAGTAGAAGAAATTTTTATTCTTTTGATGCTACTTTATTCATTTAGGTTTATTTTTTTAAAAAAGGAAAGGTGTAGGCAGAAATGAAGGTGAGTAGGCAGGCACAAAGAGAAAGGAGGAGGAAGCATCTTCATTTCATTTAGTTGTTCACACTGGGTGTTTTCCCCCTGGACCCGGGACTCAAACCCAGGGGCATGTGGCTTATTCCTTTGGGGGCCCTCCAGGGTGTGCCTCGATACTACTTTAAATGGATTGTTATCATATTTATCTTTCACACAATTTATTGTTATTGTATAGAAGCACAACTGATTTTTGTATCTTGACTTTGTAGCTGGCAATTTACCTAAATTCACTTATTAGATTTAAACTTTACAAGGAGTTGTTAAAGCTTTTGATAGGTAACAGATCACATCATCTGCAGACACTTTTCCTTTCTGATATGGATTCTTTTTCTTTTTCTTGCCTAATGGCTGTAGCTAGAATTTCCATTACTATGTTGCATAGAAGACATCCTTGAATTGTTCCTGATGTCGAGGAAAAGTTTTAAGTTTTTCACTATTAAGTTAACTATTAACTGTGGGCTTGTTATGCCCTTTATTATGTAAAATGCTCTTTCTGCATCTAATGAAATGATCATATGACTTTTGTACTTCAGTCTACTAAAAGCAGTGCAACATATCTATTGATTTGTGTTAAACTGAAGCATCTTTGCATCTCCGAGATAAATGTCATTAAAGCATGGTGTATAATTGCTTTAATGTACTCCTGAATTTGACTTACTAGTGTTTCTTTTGAGAATTTTTGCATTTATGTTCATCAGGGATCTCATTCTATAATATTCTGTTCTTGTAGTGCCCTTGTCTGGCTTTGGTGTTAATAGTAATAATGCAGGCCTCTTAAAATGAGTTTAGAGTGTTCCCTCCCCTTTAATTTTCTGGCAGCATTTTTAGAAGGATTTCATTAATTCTTCTTTAAATGCTTGGTAGAATTCACAATCTTTTTAAAATATTGATATATCTCTTTTGTTAACAATGCTACATTCATTTTTTAATATTGACATTGTATCTCAATCTATATTTCACACCACCAGATATTTCCTTAAGACTTTTCTGGCAGATGCTGAAAGTGCCTGACTATAAGTAAGGTTATTAAATAAGTTCAAAACAAAGACTCAATAAGACAACAGAAATAGATGAAAATCAACAAACAGAATGAAGATCATCTTGTGACCTCAGCTGTACATGAGGGTTTTTCTCCCTCCCCATCATTCTTGTACACTTTACCTACCTTTTTCCTATGTGCAAGCTTTCTGTGGCTCATCAGGAACTTTAACCCTCAGGCCAGCCCTGAAGGAAGAATTAACCTACTTATTGAACCCTGAGGCAGTGTGCATGGAAGGAAGCTGGGTATTTGGGGAACACAGTGAGGTGATCTCAGCATTTTATTGCAATATCCCACATCACTTAAAAAGAAGTTATAAGTAATTTACCATATTAAGAAAAAGCAGTATAATTTTATTCTTTGATTTAAACTCTGCTGCTAAATGGAATTCTCAAAATACTTTAGAAGTACAAATGAATTTAAGATCTATTTCAGGTAAATTTTATTTATTTTATAAAAGGTGAATAAAATATCACTTTAGTTTTAGGTAAGGGACATATCATTAGTATTCAGAGTTCAGCACACAAAAAAAGCAATCTTGGATGATTAAATTCAATCTTAACCAAACCATGTTCCAACAATGCAAATAGGTGTTGGTAGATTAAAATGGGTTTGCTCTACTATATTCTTAATACTACTAAAAAAATTAAATGTGAAATTACATCCCAGAAAATAACTTGAGTTTCAATATTCCAGCAAACACAAGCCCATAAGCTCTCCCTTGCCTTTACTTGTCACCGAGTTCTGTCAATATGCTAGTTCAACCTCTTCAATTGCTGATTCTTTTTTAAATCCCAGTGTGCAACAGACATCATCTTAATCAATCTCCACTTAGTTGATTCAGTTGAGTCATTGTATTGCCCTGCACTCTTCAGTATCTTTATAAAAACATGACTGATAGCTACCTTGCTCAAGATTCATGGCTAAAAAACTATTTTCTAGTATGGCCGGTTACTTTGTTCTCAATTTAAGGAGAGGATACAAGAGATCATTTGTATTTGTTTACGGTACTACTTATGCCCATTGTACTTGTTACTTTTATGATATACTCTAGTTAACTATATGTAAGTTGTTAAAATAAGTGCAAAAAAGAATACTGTGGCTTGTAAAAATAACAACAAACTAGTCTGAAGTCCCTAAAAAAACTCAATAAAGAGGTCACTGAAAACTAACTTAGACTATGGTATGAATGAGACACTAGAAAAGATTGTAAGTATAATTGTAAATCTCTAGAGGTAAATGCATTCAAATTGTTTCAGTATGTCTATACCAGTGCCAAAGAAATAAAAATGTGATATCATAATTCATGCACAATGGCTGTAATTTTGGGGAGAACAGTGAGAAAACCATTTACTAACCTACAGTCAAGAGAAGATTTTGGCAACTTTATATCTAAAGGTTGGTGATCAAATAGTTTTATGCTTCAAAGAAAGTAATATCATTTTCGCTAGTTTCAGAAACAACCAAGCTTTTTTTCGTTAACTACAAATTGTAGGTTCTAATCATATTAATTAAGAGGGCTTCAAACTATTCATCTTGTATCTTCTCATTCTAAAACTACTGGAGGCATCAAGACTCCTTGCTTTCTCAACACCCTTAAAATCTACTGAAAAGCAAATGCTAAAAACACTAGGTTAGTTAGAACCAAAATCTTTCTAGATGAATTTCAAATTTAATGTAAAATCAAAAGACTAACAGAGGGAATTATAACTTATCCAAGAAGCATAATAAGCAGGAAGAGAAGCAAGAGTAAGTGATCCCAAAACACAACTTTAAAATGGTGAAGAGATGAAGGATAGATGAGCATACTAAAAAGAGAAACTCAAATCAAAAGAAGAAAATAATAAAAAACCAAAGGATGGAAGATTGATATGACTCAAATATGAAGAGTCAGTTGTAATTATTTGTTATAGTAAACACAGTTTATCAACTGGAAAATGGTTATTTAACTTATGATGTATTTATAGTGTGTAATTCTATGTAGCTGTTATGAGACAGATATATAGATGTAGACTCTAAAAGATTCCAATGTTCTATTATCAAACAAAAAAATCAAGATGCTGAAGGAGAGCATCCAAGATGGTGATGTTAGGATGGCAGACTCCCCTGGTCACCACAGAAAATTAGAAAGCACCTATTTGCAGACACAAATGCTGAGGACGAGTGGAACCAACAATTACACAGATGGTGTCAGCACTTAACACCATAAAAGGCAGGCAAAAATGGACAGTTTTAGTGCACATTGTAGATTTGGAACTTCAAGCCCCAGGGGAAAATAAGCCAAGCACCTGGAAGAACTGAGTCTCCCAGAGATAAAAGACTCACTCTGGCATCAGAAGCATGCCTAGCAGGATCACAGTAACTGAGGCGGGGGAGGGTCAATTCAGCATAGGGTAAAGACAAGTACCCCAGTAAACTGAGTCACAGCTCCCTAAGGGACTCTGCATAGATCACTGCCATTACCAGAAGGCAGCAGGGGGAAACAAAGCAGCATTACTGTGCTGGTGCTGCCAGGCCGGAAATCCCACCTCAAGACACTGCTGGGATTGCAGTTGTCTCTGGAGGAAGGGGAGTCTCCAGAAAGGAAGAAACATCAATAGCTACCAGCTAGTGCAGCTGCATGGGTGGAGTTGGAACTGTGCTGTGTTTGCTGATTGTGGGCCACCAGCAATACTCAGGTGGGCTTTACCACTCAGACCTGTGACACTGTGGGAAAGCTCTGCACTCCTCAACAAACTCCAGCCCCAGAGTCTGGACTCCTGGGCCTCAACAGAGAGTCCACCTCAGGGTTTCAACAAATTTGATCAGCAGTGATATCACACAACTAAAGAAAACCCAGTGTTCAAACTGATATCCAAATCCACTCTGTGCAATTTGACATTGTAACACAAGGCCATTACTTCAGAGAAGTTTAACACAAAGAAATAAAAACAGAGTGCCAAACAGATCAAGACACGAAGAAATATATGTGAAATGATGAGCCCAGTTAAAACCAGGGGAAAATCTGAATGCAACAGACATATGCAAACTATCTGAGAAAGAATTCAGAGCAACAGTTGTAAACATACTCATGGAAATCAGGCAAACGATAGAGGAACAAAAAGAGAAATACAACAAAGGGAGAAGTTATGAAGTGTCAAAACAAATGTCAAGGAGATAAAGAATACAATACCTGAACTAAAGAACTCAACAGAGGGACATGAGAGCAGGATGGATGACTCCTCCAATAGAAGCAGTGAGCTAGAAGACTGGGCAGAGGAATGTACTTAAGCAAAATAGCTAAGAGAAAAAGGAATGAAAGAAATGAAGACAGCATATGAGACATATGGGATAACATCAAAATGAATAACATTGGAATTACAGGGATTCCAGAAAGAGAAGAGAGAGAAATGGGGGCAAAAATTGTATTTGAAGAAATAATAGCTGAAAATTTCTCTCAAACAGACCTACAAGAGACACTGTCAACAAAATGTCAAAAATACAAGATAAAGAGATAATTTTAAAAGCACCTAGAGAAAAATGAGTCACATACAAAGGGACCCCCATGAAACTGTCAGCAGATTTCTCAGCTGAAACTGATTTCCAACCAATGGTACTCTATCCTGCTAGGTGATTATTTAGAATTGAAGGAATGAGAAAAAGCTATTCAGATAGCAAAAATTAAAGGGATTGCTCATTGTAAAACCAGCTCTACAAAAAATACTAAAGGAAGACCTAGAGCGTAAATTAACTCCACTTGGAAACAGCAAGACAGTAAAATATAAAAAGTGGGAAGAAGAGAAGAATAAAAATGTGGGTGGTTAGAATGAGCTTAAGACAAATTTGCTTTTAATTAAACACAGAAAATGAACATAGAATTCTAAATGAAAACCTCAGGGTAACCTCAAAACACATCTCCAGGGAAAAACTAAAGAAGAAAATAATAAGAGAAACCAGTCACAGTATAACTGCATTCAACCTAGCTAAGAAGACAAAGAGAAGAACAAAGGTACTGTCTGTAACAACACCCAGAAAACAATAAACAAAAATGGCAATAAGAGCTACATATAAATAATTACACTAAAGTTTAATGGACTGAACTCACCAATCAAAGGACACAGGGTGGCTGAACGGATAAAGAGCATAACTCAACCTTCTGCTGAATTCAGGAAACTCACCTTCTTTCAAGAGATAAAGATAGGCTCAGAGTCAGTGGCTGGAAGACAATCTTGCAGTTGAATGGCAACCAAAAAAAGAAAAAGAAAAAAAAACAGGAACAGCATATATTTCTGTCTGCTAAAAGACTTCCAACAAAAATGATAACAAAAGACAGAAATGGACATTATATAATGATTAAGGGGTCAACTCAGCAAGAAGACATAACACTTACTAACATATGCTTCAAAATTCATAAAGCAAGTATCATTAGAACTAATGAGAGGCATCAAGATCAACACAATAATAGTAGGAGTCTTCAACATCCTACCTACAACAATGGACACATAACCAGGCAGAAGATTAACAAGAAAATTATAGCTTTAAATGACCATTGGAACAGATTGGTCTAGTAGACATATACGGAGCACTTAATCTGATAACTACAGAATTCTCATTCTTCTCAAGTATGCTTGGAACATTCTCATGGATAGATCATTTGTTTGGACACAAAACATGTCTCAACAAACTTACAAGGATTGAAATACCAAGCATCTTCTCTGACCACAATAGCTTGAAACTAGAAATCAACCACAAAAAGAAAGCTAGGGGACTCCAAATTAGTTGGAGATTAAAAAATATGCTTCTGAATAACTTTTGGGTAAAAAAGGAAATCAAAGAAGAATTTAAAAGTACTTAGAGACTAATAAGAATAAAGACATGAGCTACCAGAATCTATGGGATGCAACAAAAGTCATACTAAGAAGGAAGTTCATTGCAATCCAGACCTACCTCAAGAAACAAACAAAAACTGCAAATAAACAATCTAACCCTACATTTAAAGCAATTAGAGAAAGAACAATTGAAGCCCCAAAATAGTAGAAGGAAATAATAAATTCAAGCAGAAATAAATGATAACCCTGCATAAAATGGGGATCAAAGGTACATAACTTCAATATAATAAAGGCCATATATGATAAACCCACAGCCAACATCATACTCAATGGTGAAAAATGGAAAACGCTTCCTCTTAGGTCAGGAACAAGGCAAGAGTGTTCACTCTCACCACGGCTATTTAATATCCTGATAGGGGAGGTAGGCCTCCTAGTGATAATTAACAGTATGAGGATGAGGCTGCAATGAGTGGGGTGGGGGTTGGGGTTATTTCATATATGGGATAATGCTAGTGTTATGGTGGATGAACAGGTTATGAGAAACAAGACTATAGTGGTTATGATTAGATATATTAGTAGATTGAGTACAGTTAGGGTGGGATTATAGATTAGAATGGCAGTTATTCATCCTATATGTGCGATTGTTGACTATGCCATAATTTTACACAGTTAAGTTTGGTTTAGCCCTCCCCAGCCTTCTAATAAGGAGGCTAAAGAGATGGTTAGCAGAAGATCTAGGTTTATAGACTGATAAATTTGGAGAAGAATTGACAGCAGAGGTAGTTTTTGTCATGTGAGTAAGAGTATTCCTGAGAGCAAGGGAATTCCTTGTGTCACTTCAGGAACTCAAAAGTGGAAAGAGGCTATTTAACTGGAAGTCTTAGCCAGAGCAATTATGCAACAAGAAGAAATCAAAGGAATTCAAAATTGAGGGAGGAAGTAAAACCATCATTATTTGCATATAACATGATTATATATGCTGAAACTTCTGGAAGTTCTGTCAAAAAACTAGAATCAACGAATTGAGTAAAGTGGCAGGCTACAAAATCAATGCACAAAAATCCACTGCATTTTTATACACAAATAATATACTATAAGAAAACTAAATCAAGAAGACTACCCTGTTTATAACAAACAAAAAGAATAAAATAATTTGGAATATACTTAACAAAGTAGGTGAAAGACCTGTATAATGAAAATTCTAAGTCCTTCCTGTAAAAAAAATTGAGAAAGATACGAAGAGATGGAAAATATCGCCAGCTCATGTCTAAGAAGAATCAACATCATTAAAATGGCCATCTTAATTAAAGCAATATACAGATTTAATGTAATACCTATCAATATCCTATGGGCATATTTCAAGGAAATAGAACAAAAAATTCAAAATTTGTATGGAATAACAAAAGACCCCAAAGAGCAAAAGTAATCATGAGAAAAAAGAACAAATGTGGAGGTAATTGCATTCTCAGACACTGAGCTATACTACAGAGTGATAGTGACCAAAACTGTATGGTACTGGAATAAAGAGGACAGACGAGTGGAACAGAATTGAATCACCAAAAACGGACTTGCTCACATACAGTTAATTTATGACAAAAGAGTCAAGAGTATAAGATGGAGAAAGGAAAGTTACTTCAACAAGTGGTGTTGGGAAAACAGAACAGCCACATGCAGAAGAATGACGCTAGACCACTCTCTAACACTGGTCACAAAAAATTAACTTAAAATGAACTAGAGACTTGGACATAAAACCAGAAACTATAAAATTATTGGAAGAAAACATAGGAAAAATATTCTATGACATAAGCCTTAGAGAGGCCTTTGGAGACTTGAACTTGAGCATCAAGAGAAAAAAACAAACAAAAATAAACGAGTGGGACTATGTCAAACTAAAATGTTTCTTCACAGTGAAAGAAAACATCACCAAAACAAAAAGATATGAAGGTAACTACTAACTGGGAGAAGATATTTGCATTCCATATTTCTCACAAGAGTTTGATATCCAAAATATACAAAGAGCTCATAAAACTCAAGAACAGAAAAATAGGCAATTCAATCAAATAATGGGAAGAGGAACTGGAGACATTTTTCTGAAGATATTCAGATGGTCAACAGGCACATGAAAAGATGTTTGCCCCTCTTCCTCCTGGCTGGCTATTAGGGAAATGAAAATAAAAACAATAATAAGATATCACCTTACCCAAGCGATTGGCTATTATCCAAAAGTCCAGAAACAACAAATGCTGGCAAGGATGTGGAGAACAGGAAGCACTTTGACAGCTAGTGGGAATGCAAATTAGTGCAACTCCTATGGAAAACAGTATGGAGATTCCTCAAAAAGTTCAATATAGAAATCCCATATTATCTTGCTATACTATTTCTGGGTATTTACCCGAAGGATAAATGAACATTAGTTTGTAGAAATATATGCTTTATGTTTATTGTACTTTGCTCACAATAGCTAAGAATTAGAAGCTATCTAAGTACCCATCATCAGATGAATGGATAAAGATCTGGTATATATACACAACGGAATACTACACAGCTACCCTTTGAAGAGATGAAATTCTGTCATTTGAAACAACATAGATGAATCTAGAGGGTATCATGCTAAGTAAAATAAGTCAAAAGAAAGATACCAGATGATATCACTCATAGGTGAATGTGAAGAGACAAAGCAAGGGAACAGATTAAATAAAACCAACCACTGAACATTGGCAACAGAAGTGAGGTTACCAGTAGGAAAGGGGATGGGGTGGGGGTGGGGGAAAGTGATGAGGTGGGGTATCAAGTGGACAGTGGTGAAGAATCTTGGCAATGTGTGGAGGGCAGTGTGTTGACTTACATTTGATGAATGGGGACTGTGTACATGTGGGGAACATGTGGGTTTTTATCAATTTGAAAACCAAAGTTACTTCATAAAATACTACTAAAAGGTAAAAAAAAAAAGTAAAGAAAAAATCAACATGCTGAAAAATAAACACGATCCACTTTTGTTCAATTTTTGCCCATGTAGTTGTATATACATAGAAAGGTCTTAAAATACACAGAAAATTGTCAGTAATGGCTACTGTTGAAGAGTGCAGTGAGGATGACAGAGATGGGGCATACTTTTTATATTTTCACATATCCATAGAGCTCCTTTTCTTACAACAATAACTTGATACTTTCTAAGTAAATAAGTCAGCTTTGAAAAACGGCAATACAAACTATGCAGTCACATAAAATTGGTGGCTATAGAATTGCTACTTCATATCTTAAAAACTTTGGATACTATTAATATTTAAAGGTTTATGACTTCTCTGGTGATAGCCCAAAAACAGTAAGAGATATCTTTTTGAAACTGAAATGGCTAAGAAAGCCTAAAGGATTGCTCTAAAAGGGAAACTAACCTTGAGATAAATGTTGATAACTACATCTCAACCCTTGTTGTTGTTTTTTTCTGCTCTATGTTATGGGGGATCTCCTTTTACATTACTAGTTTACTGACATGTCAACTTACCAGTTCTATTGAATTTTCTGTTTTGACTGCCATGCCTTTAAACCTTTAAGAATTCATTCCATCTCTGATTTCTCCTTTGCTTGGAAGACATATTCGTTTTCTCTCTCTTTCTTTGGATACAAATTTAAGTTTTTAACATTTTCTGTTTTCCTGTGTCATCTACATTTCCTCTGGGGTCAATATTCATTTTTCTCCTTTTATTCTTTCATATTTATTTTGCTGATTTATTTTCCTTATGTATCTGGTGATCTTTGTTTGTATATTCATGCTTATAAATGAAGGACTAAGTTTTTCAAGATAGGTAGTTTTCCTGGGTATCTGTTGTTATCTGTGACATTTGTTTCTCCATTAGGATTTCCTCTTCAATGAGCTGATTGCTACCTTTAATTCAGAGAAAAAGGCATGGCAACAGACTTATATGCTTAGAAAATGCAGCAATAAAGAAAAAAGAAGTCTTTGCACAGTGTTGAAGGGTAGTTGTGTATGTGAGAAGCCCGTAGTATATTTAGAGCATCTTCTATTAAGTTTATAAAGTATAGTTTAATGTAAGGACAAATCCTTTATTGAAGTATCTGAAAAGGAGGAAGGAGGCATAATGTCTCAGTCTCCAATAATCGGTGACAGTTTCTCAGTTTTTTCCTTATTTTTTCCAAGCTCTTGAGACATTTGAAGAATACTAATCATTTATTTTGTAGAATAACTCTCAATTTGACTTTCTCCAAAATTTTATTATTAGACTAAGATTATGTATTTTTGTCAAAAATGATGTTAAGTCAAGATAATACAGTATGAGCGCACCAGGTATGAGGTAACTGATGTCAAGAGATCCCAATCCTGGTTGATATTAACTCTAAAAATTCAGTTAATGTGGTATTTGCCAGGCTCTCCACAGTAAAATTATTATTTTCCCTTTTTAATTAATTAATATCTTGCAGGGTGATTCACTGAGGTTAAATAAAAGCAGCAAGCAAAGGAGAGCGTCCCTTGTACTTGCAACAATTTTAATGTCCATGGCTAATTCTTGCCTGTAACAATTATATTTATAGCATGTGCCAAATGGTAATTCTATTTCCATCATTCTTTCTATATTTATTAACTAGAACTTTACTATATTCCAAAGAAGAGCTGTTCTTTCACCCAAATTTAATAAAAAATTTTACATCAGTGTAGCTTCATAGATATTTATTTAATGCTATGGTTTACAATCCATTACTTGCATTATACATTCTATTCACAATGGGTTTTTTAAATGACTTTTCATGGATGATTTTAATTTGATTGTAGATTGCTTAGAAAACACAATCTGAATCTTTTTCAACATTTATTGAGATTTCCTTCATGACAAAGAATGTGGTTAAATTTTTTGTAAATACTATTTATTTACATAAATAAAGAACAGCTTCTTTTGCTTTTGAATTATCTCTGGTAGGAGTTTTACTATCTAAAAACTATACTTTAGTGAGACAATATTATGGAAACATAATCAATCAATTAATAGCACACAAATTAAACTGGAAAACAAGAGAATTGCCAGAGACAAAAAAATAAAAAAAAAACCAAAACATTTCATAATGATAAAAGGTTTAACTAAGAACATATTGCTGTTCTAAATATATATGTATCTAATAACAAAACTTCAATGTACATAATGCAAAATGAGAGATAGGAAAAAAGTACCCACTCATATTTGAAGATTTTGATATTCCTCAGTAACTGACAGAATAAGCACCCAGCAAATCAGAAAGGATATAGACATGAAAAATTATCAAAAGGACCTATTAGAATACTACGAGTTAGGTAACAATAGCAGAATATACACTTTTTCAAATGTGTATGGTACCTCTGGTACTTCATTGGGTTTCAATTTCCATTTTCATAACTAATGAGCACATATACACTTTCATTTGTTTATTGGCTACTAAGTTATAGCCACAGGAACTCTTGGTACTCTGCTCAATAAAGGCTCTGCCAGTAGGGAACCCTACCTAGAAAAGTTACCCTCAGGACTCAGAATTAGAAACATAGTCTAGGAAAGGTCCTAGAGTCTTTGGTAGACTGTGGCAATGTAAATGTTAAGACTTTCACTTGTGCCAAAAGGGGACATGATACAGGTAGAAAGAAATGTACCAGTGCGCAAATTCCCTGGCATTTAAGAACAATGACAAAGAGAGTTAAGTATTAGGAGTATGGAAGGGGTTGACTATTGCCGAACACAATGATTTACTGAATACAGAGGATGGCATAATTAGGTCATAAGTTCCAATTTAAGGCTAAGAATAAAAAACAAAGGGTAGAGCTGGTTTAAGTTAGGAGCATGGCTTAATGATAAGAGTGGCAGAGCTGGCGTGCCCAGGTCACCGGGGTTAAAGCCTGGGAGTGGAGTCCAGTTCATAGTCTAAGGACCCAGGTTCACAGAATAGGATAAGGAGAACAACGAAAATGAACAACGAAATCAACTGTGTCTTCTTCTCGCTTCCTTCATGCCTGCCACCTGCCTACCTTCTCTTTTCTCTTAAAAAAGAAAAAAGAAAAAGTGGCAGAACTTAAGAAAAGGCTGATTTCTTTCCTCAGTTTTCTATGCCAAGATCAGGACTTTGAGAGAAGCAGGACCTGGAAGGTCAGGGTACGGGGATAAGGGATGATGCAGGTCAGAATTGTGAATACTTAGATTACTCTCAATCTTTCAGTTTGATGGAAAGGACCCACTTGTTCCACTTGTGAGGGGATAGGGACTCTACCTTGCCTGACGACCATGCAGAGACATCAAATGAGGTAGGTCTCTTATACTGTTTCCTTTCTCAGAACCTGACCTCACTTCACTTCTGGGTCTCCAGTGTAGTAACTAACGTCAGATCTCAGCAGGCCTTATGGGGCCTCTAGAGGGGAGAAATTTAGTGGCAGCATCTAACTAATAAGTACTACTGGAACTACTCACTGCTTGTGAGTATGTACTGAAGGTGCTGGATCAGGGATATGGAATATAAAGCTACTTAAGAGAGGAACTTTTCTAAGGTTCAGACTTAATGCCTTTGAGGTCACCCTAATGGAGCAACTCTTAGAAAGCTGAAAAGTGATGGCCAACATTAGTGATAAGATAATTTGTGCTATAAACTGTTTGGGAAATAATGAAAACTTCAGAGCAGTAGACATACTACATAAAACCCAAACCCAGCTTACTATGTCTTAGGAAGAATTTGGAAAGATGCTTCATTTGCCAGCATCACTGAGTAGCTTAGTAGTGACTGTCCTCTGTAGGTGGGAACTTTGAAGGTGATGGTGTTACAGAACTGGAATCCCTTCTATCAATGTGGATGACAGGACCCAAGAGCAGCAGAGATTAGGTGGAAGTACTTAGTTTTCAGCGGTGCGGTGGAAATAAGTAGTATCACTAGTAGCAGCAAGTTTCGAATGGCAATCAGAGGGTGCCTGACCCACAGGGATTTATGAAGATGGCTCACAGAACTTGACATTATTAGAGGCAGGATAGACAGGCAGGCAATAAAGGTGTTTTATCCATATAATATATATTCAAAAGATCAAGATTAGATAAGTAGAAAGATGAAATCAGCCATTTCAATGAAGTCAGAACCACTTGCTCCGTTTTCAGATCCTAGAAACAATTCTCAGAATGAGAAATCATCACTTGAAAGGAAAATTGGGACCTATGTGTTGCCAAAGACAGCAAGAAAATATAATAGTGACTGAGGTATCTTTCTGAGATCTGGTTCCACGAACTCTGAAATATGCTGTTGTATATTAATATAGCCACTGCAGCATCCATTTGTTTATGGTCAATATGGCATACCTACTCCCATTCTTCAAGTTTTAACCTATCTACATTTAAACACTTACATTTAAAGCAGTTGTATTACAGGTAGCAGGTATTTGGGTCTTGCTGCTTTCTATGTAATCTAACAATTCCTGCCCTAAGTTAGGATATTTAGGCTATTTTCATTCAAAGTGATAATTGAAGAATTAGTCCATTATCTGGTATTTTCTTTTTTAGATTCATTCAGCATTTTTGATAACTATTTTCTCTTTCGTTAACTTATTAAGTATTTGTTGTGACACTTTAGCTTTTTTCTTTTAGGGTTTACAAATATATAATTTAAACTTATAATATACTTTGGGGTGATATTACACCCCTTGATGTACAGCATAGGAAGCTTGTAACAGAATTCTCCCATTTCTCTATTTTCTTAAATAGTTTTTATTACGTTGTTAAGGATTTTACTTTTACATGTCCTGAAAGAAATGCATTATTATTACTATTGCCTTAGAAAGCCAGTTGCCTTTAAATTCATTTAAGTAATAAGAAAAGTTTAAAATTTTCATGAATATAATTACAATTCCCAAGGCATTTCATCATGTGGCATAATTTTTGTTTTGTCTGAAGTTTCCTTGAATATTTTTTTGCAGTGCAGGACTGCTAATTATGGATTCTTTCAGCTTTTGCAGACCTGAGAAGTTTGACTTTCATTTTATTTTTGAAAGACATTTTTGCTGTTTATAAAATTTCCGTTTAACTTTCTTTTTCTCTTTTAAATACTTTAAAGATGTCTCTCCACTGTCATTTGACTTGCAGTGATTCTAGTAAGAAATCTGCAGTCATTCTTATCTTCATGCCTCTGCACATAATGCGTCTTCTTTCTTTTCTGGCTGTTTTTAAACATTCTCCTTTTAACTGATATTAAGCAACTTGATTATGATGTCTCTTGGTGTAATCTTCCTCACACTTTTTGGTCTTGGATTTTTTTTTTTTTTTAAGATAGTTTATAACTACCACCAAATGTGGAAAAATTTCAGCTATTATTTAATACATTTCTTGATCCCTTCTTACCTGTCCTTGAAGGATTTTAATTACACATATATTAGGTCACTTGCAGTTATCCCACAATTCACTGATGCTCTGTTCATAATTTTTCCTTCTGAGTTAGTTTGGATACTTTCTATTTGTAGGTGTTTAAATTGACTATTCTTTTCTCCTAAAATACCTAATATCCTGTCAGTCCTTCCAAGAGTCTTCATATAAATACACTAATTTTAGTCTTTTAGTGTTCTTAAATATTTTTATGTCTTTACCTAATCTGATCCTTATTTCTTCGAACTTTTTGATCGCATGGAATTCATTTATGAAAGCTAATTCTATCTAAGGTGTCATTTTTATTTGGTTTAATTTTCTTCTCAGTGTAGGTCAAAAGCATTTTGTCGCAGTCTGCACCTTACTTTTTCATTTATTTAACAGTGTCATTTTGAGAGCAAAAGCTTTCATTTTTGCTAAAGTGTAACTTACATCTTTCATTTATGGTTCAGGTTTCTTTCCTCCCAGCTTATAAAATCCTTTTCTGAGCCCAAGGTCACAAAGATTTTATGTTTTCCTCAATAACTTTTATAATGCTAGGTTTTAATGGTTTTCAAAACCAAATTAAATTTAATATCCACAAATAGTGATGCTCAGGTCAAGGTTATGCATTTGTTTATGCATTTATGTATTTATTTAAATATGGCCAAATAGGGTTACAGAAGTATTTGTTAAAAAAGACTATCTTCTCTCCATTAAATTGTCTTTGTTCCTTTGTCAAAAAGTTGTGTTGTAGGCTCTCTGTTCCACTGATCTTTTAATTCTATCCTTACATAATAATCAGTTTATTTCAGCAGCTCCTTTTTTTCTTCTAATCCATTGAGTTGTTGATTAAAAAGAAATCTGGTGATATGGTAAGTCACACTGATTTTACTGGGTTGACCCAATCTTTCATTCTTGGAATGAACCTGATTAGAATGTATCACTCTTTTTCAACTTGTTAAGGATTTTTGTGTCTGTTCTTACGTTATTGGTCCATAGTTCTATTATATTGTCTTTGTCTGATTTTGGCATAAGGGTAGTACTGATCTCATAAAACGTATTGGGAAGTGTTCTTTCCTTTTCTATTATCTAAAAGAGATTGTTTAGGACTGGAATAATCTCTTCACTAAATATTTTTAGAATATGCTAATGAAGCCATCTGGGCTGAGTGTTTGCTTTATAGGAAAATATTTAAACTATGAAATTAAATTTCTTTAATAGACATATAACTACACAGGTTATTTCTTACTGAGTAAATTTTGGTAGTGTGTGGTTTTCAAGGAATTTTTCCATTTCATGTAGATTATCAAATTTTTTTGAGAAAGCAGTTATTTACTTATTCCTTATCCATTTTATATCTGTTAGATCTTTAGTAATAAATTTTATTTGATTTCAATACTTTTACGTTTGTTGAGATTTTTTTGGTTCAATGGACCGGAAAGTAGTCTATCATTGTGTAAGTTCCAAGAGTACTTGAAAATAATTTGTAGTGTGCTCTTAATGGGTGGAGTGTTTTCTTAATTTTTAAATGGCTTAACTTTTTGAAAATAAAGCTTCAAAAAGAAGAAAATGTCACATAAAGTTGTATTCAGAAATCTGATGGTTCCGTGCATGAGTCTGAAAAATTAAAAACTACTTTACAAGAAGTATTATAATAAATTCTCAATATAGACTCAATAAAGCACATATACAATTAATAATGGCATGATACCAAGCACCACCAAATAATACAGATCATGAATATGTTACCTCTGCAAATGCTTACCTCTCAATCTGTTGCTGGTATGTTCCAAAGACCTAAAGTCTGGCCACAACGGTTTTTAGTTCTTTCAAGCAGTCATGACCTTTTCTTGCCTCCGGATTTACTGAGTATGAGAAAAATGTGTTCTCCTTTTGTCTAATCCCTCTTCAACTTTCAGAATTGACCTTGCATTCACAGAAGACTCTTCTGACATGTTCTCTCCAAAGATCAGAACCTCTTGGTGGACATTTTCATGGCAGCCTGTACCTCTTTCTCATAATTACAACCAAAAAAATAAGAACAGAATACGTCAGTTCATTCATGATATTATGACTTCTCAAAAGATTCAGAATCATTTACTCAAAAGAGTTATCCAAATGAGATACTTGGTTAACTAAGCTGACTTAATCCAAACCTGATTTTTAGTAAGTGGTAATCATCTTCTGAAGACTTCTCTGAAAGCAGAATTAGAGTTTCAGAAGAATACTAAAAACAATAGTCTTCTTTATTACACATCTAATACATGCAGAAGACTTAATTTATAAAATGTTGCACATAGCAGGGCGTTCACAAAACCAACCAAAATGAGAAATCCCATTTTAATGTCTTCACAGATCTAGACAAACCTGTAACAGTCTCTTTCAGACATTTCTTGCTTTAGAAAGGAAAAGAGATACATAAATGCTAAGGTTGCATCAAATGATTTTTTCAGATAGAATCTAAAAATTAATGCTGTGGAGTTTCTCACAAACTTTTTAGTCAAAGAATTTGGGTGAAGGAAGTGAGAGGAAAATTTTCCTCTTTCATGAATGTTTGAAACCTAATTTCTTTTCATTAGCGCCTGACAATATTGCTAGGGAGCACTTGGAGGAAAATATACACAGCTTTCCTGGTAATGGAGCTGGAAGAGCTGCCTTCCCCATGTCTCTCAAGCTCACTTTGTAAATTATGTGAAACACTTTTAGACAGACACAGGCACTCATAAATTATACCGCTCATTTGCATATTCTAGTCACGAGACAATATGCAAAGTGACAAGATTTGCATAATGGATTCCTCTCGTCGCTTCACTTGCTGTGTGCTTTTAAAAAACAAAATGAATAAAACGAAAGCATGAAAGGTGAAAGCATCAAGTTCCCGCCCTTCCCAACTACACTATCAATTGCTTTCATTTTTACAGGGGTTGGGGTGAAAGGGGCAGAGAGCAAAATATACACACATACAAACAAAATAAACAAAGAGCTATCATATGAATTCTGCTCTTAATTACAATGTACTTACTTTCTTATTGAACTCTCACCATAAATAACCCATCTTAGCCAAGAAGAATGTAAACAAAATATCTAGAGAAAGAAACTTTACGGAACTTTTTCATTAAAAAAATGAACCCCCCCCCTTCCCTGTAATATTTAGGGAAATGGTAGCCTTCCTCTTTGCAACTTAAAAAAACAAGAGCATCAGATATTTACTTATTGGGAAAAAAAGGTATTTTTGGATGAGATAAATAATTTGGGGGAGGAATTTCCGGCATTCCCTAAAAGAACTTTTGAAGGGTTTTCCTGTTTTGAAAGAGTAAGGGAGCAGAAAGAAGTCAGGGGTAGGGCTGCTTTGATTATTCCACAAAATATAGGATGGCTGTATACACTGGAAGGATGAGGCAGTACCACGCCGACTTCTATCGGCTCTACTCCAATAAGCAGGCAACGTTCCCTCAGCAGTCACTGGCTTTGCTGCAGGCTTTCCCTGCCCCCCTGCACCAGTGTGAAAGACAGAGTGTGCCAAGCGGCTGGCGTCTGTACCCTGTGGGAAAAGTTAACTGTAATTCTTCGGCTTTTAAAATCAATTAACCCGTGTGTTAATTAACGTCAAGTCGACGGGAGGAGGAGAAGAAGGGGAGGGAGGGAGGAAGAAAAAAGCTGCAAGGGCGGATGGCAGAAGAGTTGGCACGGTGCCATCCATTCAGGGGCAACGCCACAGTTTCGTGTGATAGCAGCAGCGGGTACATGTTACGGGGTCCTGCATGCGGGCCAGACAGTGCGGTAGAGCCAAGGGAGACTGTCCAGACCCCCAGGAGCGGACAGCGTGCAGCAACGACGGCGCAGGTGCCAGGATAACAGCCTAGGCTGCTCCAACTATGAGCCCTTCCTCGGACCAGGGACTCGGCACTCGGGGTTTGGGGTTCTTCCACACCAAAGAGGCACACAGCTGACTTTAATCACTTTTTTCCTTTAAACTCGATTCTGCCGCAGTGGAGCCAGCACAGCGGAGGCTTTCACACCCAGCAAGACAAAGGCCGTCGTCTCCGCCATGACACTGTTCCGTTCCAAGCAGAGGCCGGGATCCAGGAGTCCTTGAAAAATCAAAAAGAAATGAGGAAAACAAACAACAAATACAGCAACAAACAGAAAAAAATGAACAACTACCCAAATCGTGTGCCCGTTTGCCCATGCCAGGGGTGATCTGGGCATCTGTTGCAGCAGAAGGCGCTTTGCGGGGGGGGCTTTTTTTTTTTTTTTTTTTGGGCAAGCAGTTGGCTTGTTTGCTATTCAACTTCGTTTATAATTAACTTAAAAAAAAAAAACACCATTCAGCCTAGTCAACAACAAACAAAGAGAAAAAGCAGACATCGGAAGAAAAATGCCACAGGAAGCGGCATGAATGCATGCCACAGCCGGTGCCACTTGCCATTCGGAAAACCTCAGGGAAAGATGCCAATTCTCCAGCTCCGAAGAAGGCAGAGAAGGGAGCATCAAGGGCTACAAAGAGAAATCATAAGGAAAGAATACTGCCTGTACAATCCTGGATTGCCATGGCACACAGCTCCGGCCGGGAGAAGAGAGGGCATATTTAAAAGGAGCTAGAGATGGGTATAAATGAAAAGACAGGCACCCATCGAATCCATATAGACACATGTGGAAGGCTTTATGTGTATATAAATACACGTTTTCCGAGAAATGAAACATTTGGCTATGTATAGATTTCTGTGTTATAGGTATGGGTATGTATATAGGTGTATATGCCTGTGCATGTGCACACATATGTGCGGTGAGTGCGTGTGTGAGATAAGGAGAGGAAGACAGAGGAGGAGAGAGAAGGACATGTGTGTGTGTGTATGCGTACGCGTGCATTCATCCTACTTTTTGACCCAGGTATACACAGAAGACAAAATAAAAATCATACACCAGCAGCAAGCAGGCAGTCAGATTTATCTACATTCACTGCTATCACCAGGGAGATGAATGGGGCCGATCTGAAGCCCTTTTACAAGATCCACTATGGGAGTGAAGGAGGAGGAGGGATGCCACACAGACATGCACAAACTTGAAGGCAGAGGGATTTGGAAGGTGCTGCTTAGGAAACCCGGGTGGCATTACGCAGGGGAGAAGAAGGGGAAAGAGGCTTGTCTGTCTCTGTGTTTTAGGTGATTGTTTAAAAAAATCTGAAAAAGGGTTTCAGGAAACGGCTGGTACTTACGCTGTCTGCGTTGCTGTGGATCCTGAAAGGTGTTCTGTTGGCACCGGGCGCTGAGCCAGGGGCAGGCGCTGGAAACAAAAGGGAGAGACAAAAAAAAAAAACTAATAAAGTCATTCTATGGGAATATTAATTGCTGCTCTTGTGGATTTTACAAAACACACAAACTGTTTTCTTTT
The DNA here is from genome assembly GCA_004363575.1 of Solenodon paradoxus. Lineage (NCBI taxonomy): Eukaryota > Metazoa > Chordata > Mammalia > Eulipotyphla > Solenodontidae > Solenodon > Solenodon paradoxus. The sequence goes on from RJWH01001855.1 coordinate 24,904, forward strand.
TCTTTCTTTTCTAAAAAATGTGGATTGGCGCGTGTCCCTTTCGCATGGAATATACAAGTAGTATGGGATTTACAGCCCAGTTACGGGACTCAGGATTAACTGCGCTGGCATCTTTTGGGCATATTCTTCCTTTTAATGAATGAGCTTTCGCTGTTAATGAGGAATAATCGTTTGGCTAATGAGCTTTGAAACATTAAGAGAAAAGAGGTTTTTTCCGTTAATCGCTCTGGTGCGACTGCATGGATGGATTACAAAAGACAGCAATAGGAACGCAGTACGAAGGGGGGGAAACCTCTCCTGGAGTGGGAGAAGCACCGAGATGGGTGATGTGTCCCTGCGTCTTTCCTTCCTTCTCTCTCTTTCACTCTTTCTGCCAACTGCTATGGGTTTCCATAACTCTGCAATCAAAGTGGATGGTCGGGAAGGATTATTACAGAGAGTGAAGCCTCTGCTGTTAATGTCTCCAGTGTTTAATCATCATACAGTAGAATGGTTTTATGCATATTTCATTTGCATATCATTACACCGTGTTAGCAAGGGGCATTCAGAGCCAGGAGAAGTACAAAGTTGGGGAGAGAGGGAAGAAAAAAAGGTCCCTATGATGCTTATCTTCAAACAGGGACTTGTTCCATGATCTGTCTTCTACTTTTGCTAAAATCATTATGACTTGGAAACCTTTGAAGTTGGATACAGCCTTGGATTCTTCTAATTCCTGCAGAGCGGTATATTTTTAAAAACAGCAGAAATGTTCCTGCACTAGACAATTAAAGGAATATAAACTCCAGTGGGTTGAAACTAGTAGCTCTTTGGGGAATGCAGTTGGTAGAGGCTTCTACAAATACCAACACTTAAAAAAAAAGAAAGAGCATCATATTAAAACAAAAGAAAATGAAGACAAGAAATATTAACATGTGGATTATTATGTTTCTTTTGGGGGGGTAATGAACTAAAGAGAATGAAGAAGCCATCGGTAATTTATCCCTTCATTAATGAACAGTCACCTTTTTGTATGTGCTTGTTTTTGTCCTTACTGAAGAGGGATGTTGTCACTTTTGAAGCGATTAGTCAATTATTTTGTAGCTCTGATCTTTTCCCCCTGCATCTGACAGGAAAGAAAGGTGGTAGTGAGGGAATGTGTGTATTGGGGGGGATTTGTGGGGAGAGAAGGAATACAGTGAGTTCTTTGTAGATCTACTACATGCACAACATATTAATTGGGAGCTTTTAAAGCTCCCTCAATAGGCTATTTCATTCCTGGTAAAACAGCAGCTGGTTAGCTACTGCTGGTGACTCTTCAAATATCACTTGAAGTATTTTTATTCTGTCGCTATTGTTGTTGTCATGTTTTGTTTTGTTTTTTCTCAGTCAAGAATGAGAATATAATGTCACCCCTTCTTTGTCGAGTCTCTTCTCTCTTCCATCTTCCTCACATCTAATTTCCAAACTGTAAAACAATGTTGGTTTAATATTGAATCCTGGTGCAGAGTTTAACTAGCGAACATGATTTGGAAATGAGATGCTGTTTTATATTTAAATTATCCCTGCTCCTCCCTTATCCTCCAAAGCTTTGTCTCTGCTATGAATATTCAGATGAGGCTTGATGTGATTACACTGTACAATTACTCCTGTCCATGATGGTGGCAGGGACTGCTGGGGAGACAGAGAGCCAGACAGCCTCCAAGCCAACACAGAGTTTGTTTTCGGTATGTTTCCTATCTCCTTGGCGCTGCGGCACATGCAGATGTCGCTGTTGTTCTTTATAAAGCCCTAATGATATGCAAAAGCATAACGACTCGGTTTGGATGCAAAGCATCAACGAAATATTATGGATGTCTTTAAGAAAGGGGGAGAGAAAAATCCTGACTGAAGGAATGTCCACATAAATTATTTTATTGAAATGAATTCAAAGGATGGGGTGAGGGCAAGTCAGAAGGAGTCACATGGAAAACATGCATAATATTAATCTGCATGAAGAGTTCTCACCGAGGAGAAGAAGCTCCTCACCACAGCTCATGGGACAAACTGATTCGTTAGGAAATAGCTCAGAGCGACTGCAGCATTTTGCTATTCAATTTTTTTCCTTATTTTAAATGAAGAGTCAGACAGATGTGTTTTCTTTGCGTGGCAGCATCGAGATGGATCCAATTTGTGAAATTTGCTGCCCAAATAGCATTCCTAATGGAAACTGGAACTAAACAAGGGCACGGAAATGGAAGGGAGGGGAGAAGAGAGAATATATGAAGAGGAGTATATTCAGAGCCACAGGATAATATTTTGCAGTACAGGAGGTTTTCAGAAACCATCTTTGCTTCAGTAGTCTCAGATGGGAGCTCCTGTTGCAGGGAGCTCTCAGGGTTGACCAAGATGAGCTCCGAGACAGGCCCTTCTCCTAGTTTTGAGGCTGAGGAAAGCAGCGGCAACTTGGTGCCTGTCCCCCACAGCTGTCTACAGCTCAGAAGCCAAAAGCACAGCTACTCCTAATTTGGGGATGCAGTAGAGTGCCTCCGGGTCCAGGTATTTGTGACAGAGGGAATTCTTGGTACTATCATAGTGTATGTTGCTAAAGAGCAGATGGAATAGTCTGGGTGCTTAAGCAGGCCTGATAGTGCTCATGCTGGTTAATTCTCAGGTTAAAGAGTACTGTGTTTTCTAATAATTTCAAAATGTTAAAATTACCAGTGTGGATTAGTGCATGTTTGCAATAAATTGAGATGAACAGTCAATGAGTCTATTGGGTGGATTCAGAACTGATAAAATATTTGGAATATTAATGGTCTCAGGGATTAAAAAGGAAAACCCAAACAAGAAGCAACAGTCATTAAAAGAGATTTGATTACTTCCCTTAGTCAGGTGCTCAAATTACTTTAATATTTCAGGTTAAAAGAATTTTATACTTCTGTTTAAACTACCTAAAAACAAAGACAATTTTGCTTTTCATCTGTGTATCTGTACAAATTTCTACTTGATGGCATAATATTGACTTGGAACTGGCCTCTGCATTTGAGCATGTAAGCATGTTCCAAAATTCTGCCTCTTCACCCATTAATCTCCATTTATGAGTCTCCTTTATAATACACACACACCCCTTCAACTATTACATGATTCTTATCTGCTATGGTAAACCAAACTACAGAGTACAGTGAATTAATGATTATCCAGAGAATGGTCATCTAATCTCAGTCTGAATCAATTTAACCTCATCTTTCCTATCTCTGTTGGCAAAATTATGGCTATTAATATTGAAACAATGCATGTAAAGAATTTAGCAGATTATTTGTGCATAACAAGTACTAAATCATGTTAGGTTTTATTGTTGCAATATTATTATTATCATCTAAGTTATTGGTTAATATTTGAGAGGAATAAAGAAAAGGAAATAACCTTCAATATTTACGGTTACTCTTAGTGATGCAGTAAAACGTTAGTAAGAAAGTATTAAATAGGTATTCATGTTGGGCAGATTGTGAATTATCAATAATGCAAAGTCCAACTACAGCTCATATTCATGCAGTTCATAATAGTTCCATGAAAGGGTTCCTTTAAAAATGTGTGTATAATTCTGAAATGAGGATCGTGTTGCACGATATCTGGTCTGGTATGAAAGTTCCGTCAGTCAGTGTAGAGGCTACTGGAATTGAGAGGTGCTTATTATTTAAGCACATTCAGAGGGCAAAATCAATCTTCTGTCTATTTAAAAATTATATTTCTGAGTAGGAAACATTATTTTCAAGAATCAGTGAGTAAGTAGAAAGCAAAATGTCTCCCTTCTGTCTCTCTTTTAACCAAGAGTTTCTAACCTCAAAATAGGTAATCGCTGTTACTGGATTTTTATTTATCCTTCCAGATATTATTATGCCTAGACATTAATATATTTTCCTGCCATTTATTTTACACAAATGAAATAATTTCATATGGGAGTAGATAAATGTCTTCCTTTCCAGTAATCATGTTGATTATTTTGAACATCCTTCCCTTGCTACTAATCTTAGGGGATGGGACATCATAGCTTTATTCCTGAACTTGTGGGAGAAAGAAATCAGTCTTCCATCATAAAGGATACCCTTCACAAGCAGAAAATGTTTCCTTTTATTCTGAGTTGCTAAGTGTATATATATATATATATATATATATATGTATGTGTGTATATATATGTATATGTGTGTATATATATATACATCAAATGGTAATTAAGTTTTGTCAATTACCTTTTCTCCTTCTATCGAAACAGATCAAAGTAGTTAATGTGATAAATTACAATGACTGATTTTCACATGTTAAACTAACCTAGCAATTCTGGGACAAACCCCACTTGGTCATGATGTAAACATTTATTTTTCTATGTATTGTGATCTTAGACCTGCTAATATTTTATTAATGATTTTTAAATCCATGTTTATAAATGAGACTGTCTATAATTTTATTTTCTTGAAATGACTTTGATATTGTTATCAGGTCTTTGTTCGCTAACAATGAGTTGGAGAGTGTCCCTCTCCTCAATACTTTAAAAAGTTTCAGTAGGATTGTTATTTTTCCTCAGGTGTTGATTAGAATACATCAGTGAAGTCCTAAGGTCTAAACACTGGGTACTTTTTCAATATAAATCATTATAAATTTTATTTTTAAGGAAAGTATTGAGGAATTTGTATTTTCAACTTCTTTTGTCAATTTTGGTAAGCTATGTTTTTCAAGAAATTATTCATTTCACCTTAGTTATCTAAGACTGAGATTGAATGGAAAAAAGTTGCTCATAATAGTGTATCATTCTATTTTTGTCCATCAGAACTTTAGTTCCCTCTTTCATTTGTGATATTGGTGATTTGTGTTTTCTTTTTACTCCTGACTAATCTTTTAAAATTAATTTTTATTAATCTTTTCAAAGAATAAAGTTCTGTTATTTTATTTTGATTTCTATTTATAATGTTAAAATTTCCTTTCTTTTACTTACTTTGAGTTTAATTTGCTTTTTTAAAAGATTTACAAAGTAGAATCCTAGATAACAAATTTTACACTTTTCTTATATAGTTGTATAAAACTATAAATCTCCCTCTAGGGACTGCTTTAATTGAACACTTATTTTCTTAGGGTGTGTATTCACTGTCATTTAGTTGAGATTTAAAAAAATCCTCTTGTGATATCTACCTGGAAACATATATTATTTAGAAGTGTGCTGTTCAATTTCCAAAATATTCAGTTATTTTCCACCTCTGAAATTCTAATTTGACACCACTTTGTTCAGGGAATATAGTCTACATAATTTCCACTCAAGCCTTGTTGTATGACCAAACATAGAGTCTATCTTTTTGAAATTCAATGTACTCTTGAGAAGAATGAATATTTTGTCACTGTTGACTTGTCTATTACACAGTTGATTTCTATCAAATCAATATTTGTTCTTATCATTTTTACTCTTCTACTTTCTTTAGGTTTCCCTTTCTATTCTATTTCTGATGTCTTAAAAAAGTATATCATTGATTTTATCATAGTTTATATAATATTTTCATTATCACTTGGCTCTAAATGCTTTCTAATTTACATCACAATTTCTTCTTTGGTTTATAAGGGTATTCAGAAGTTTATGGTTTAAATTCCAAACCACTGTAGATTCATAAAATGCTTAGTTATCTTATTATTACCGATTTCTAGCTTCTTGGTATTGTTTTCCAGAAACCTATGGTCACAGTCTACTCTTAATTATTTAAATCTGTTGATTGTTTTGACACTTGCCTTATGGTCAATGCTGGTAAGTGTCCACATGAAAAGAATGAATTTTGCTGTTGCTAGGTGTGATATTCTACATATAACTAAGTTATGTTGGGTAATTATATTGTGCAGTTCACCTATATTCTTACTGATTTTTTGGTATGTTTGTGCACCTGTATTATTGGTTACAAAGAGAGTTGTGTTAGAGTCTTATACCATGATGCAAATTTGTGTACATATTTTCCTAGTATTGTCAATTTGCCTTATATATTTTGTGGTTATGTTATTAAGTGCACACATTAATAATTATATAATTAATATATAATTAATGATTATATTCTGTTGGACAAATCCTTTAGTAATCATGTCATATACATCTTGTCTAAAAATTTCCTTTGCGGAATGTTAATATAGCTGTTCTAGTTATATTTTGGCATAGTTGGATTTTTTTTCATCTTTTTACTTTTAACTTTTCTGTTTCAGTTGAATTTTATCTAATCTGAAAATTTTGGCTTTTAAGAAATGGAGAATTGAACCAACTTATATTTAATGTAATTACTGATATGATTTAAAATTGTGTACAAATCACTTTATTTTTCCTGTTTTTCATCTATTTATGTTCTTTGGCTCTTTTTTGCATTCCCTGAGATTAATCAATTTTTCTCTATTAGCTTATTAGTATATTTTGCTATTAAATGTTATTTTAATATTATAATTACATCCCTGAATTATTACAGTCTATGATGAATTAGTACTTTTACCATTTCCCAGACAATATGAGAACCTTGGATTAGTTTCATTTTGTTTGCCCCTTCCTGCATAATGTAATTTTAACAGGCATTTTATTGTTCATGTATTTTAAATTTCACAGAATATTTTTTAATAATAATTTTTTTATGAGGAAGGAAAGCGAGAATGAATGTGGGTAGGCAGCAGGTAGGAAAGAAGTGAGAGGAGGAAGAAGCATTTAATTAATACTTATTACTATTTAATATGGGAAAGGTACAGGCAGGAATGGAGTCATACAGGCAAGCAGAAAGGAAGAGAGAGAAGGAAGAAGAATTTTTATTTAGTTGCTCAAGCTGGTTGCACCCGCCCCTGACTAGAACACAAACCTGGGTCTCTGGGATGTATATGGACTGTGCTCAGCCAGAGGTGGTGGCCCTAAATGCTACTTCACCAGGATGCATCCAGCATTTCATTTAGCTGTTCATTTTAGTTGTTCTCCCAGGTCCTGTGTTACAGACTCAAGTCCTTGGTCTGCATGTGGACCTAAGCAACTAGGGTGCCCTAAAGTTTTTATTGTGTAGTTAAGATTCATTGGACTTACCAGGATATATACTTTGTGTCTTTCTCTGTTTTCACCTCCAATTCCATGTTTTCTTCTGGGGATTGTTTTTCTTTTATCTAAAAACTCCCTTTGGTATTTCTTTCAGGCCAGGTCCGATAGTCATAATTTCTCTTGTTTTTGTTTGTCTGTAAAGTTATTTAATCCTTTGAAAGATATTTTCACTCACTGTAGAATTCTAGATTGACAGTTATTTTATTATAGCATTTGAAAGATGTCAATCCATTGGCTTTTGGCCTCCATCATTTTGGCTGAGAAGTCAGCTGTCAGTCTTGTTGCTTCCATGAAATAATGTTGTTTCTTTACCTTCATTTAAGATTTTCTTTGCACTGTTCATTTTCAGCAGTTTTACTAATGCACCTAAGAGTGCTTTCCTTTGTATTTATACTGCTTGGAATATCTGTGGCTTGATATCTTTTCTCCTTTTTAGAAATCATTGATTTTTATCAGTTTGAATATTACTTTTACTATAATATCTTTTCCTTGTAGTATTCCAATTACAAGTTAGACATTTTCAATATGTTTCTCATGCTCATTTTCATTCTTTTCATTAATTCATGCTTTGGGGTGAATATTTTTTACTGTTGTATGATACATGTCAGTAATGATCTTCATTGGTTTCTAATTTGCTCTAAACATAATGTGTATACATGTATATATGTGTGCACAAGTCTTAATTGTAGTTTGTATTGTAGTTTTCAACTCTAGACCATCCATTTAATTCTTTTTTTGTGAGCTTCAGTTCTTTTGTTTTTCAAAATATTATCCTTTTGGTTTTATTTATATATCTATTCCTGATAACTCCACTATGGGTCGATCCATTATATACTATCCGTTTCATCTCCTCCCACTTGGTCCTGTTTTCTGACATTGTTGAAAAGTACTGAATGAAAGCCAGATATTGTATGTGAGGCTCCGGATGATGATTTCTTCATTTGAAGAAATTGTATCCTACCACACAGGAGGTAGGACAGAACAAGGTCATATCAACTCAATCCAATGAGAATAAATTAACTTGAAATAGAGTGTAGTATATGTAAAGTTTAGGTAATATTTGGTTTATCTCATCTCATAGGTTCCATTTCCTTGACAGATCTAAGGTTTTCTTCCTAGTACTATGAGAATGCTAAAAGCTCTATTTGGCTTTCAGCAGGATTCTGCTCAAGTTCTTAGCCTCTTACTTTAGGTAAGGAAAATGAAATGTCTGAGATATACTCTGATTATAGAACCTCTCCAAAATAATGAAAAGGACATTCATTGTTCATGAGTCTAGATTTATTCCTAGTGATCAAAATTCCCTTTCCAAGTGCTTAAAAAGGTAACTTTAAAATAATTGATCTTATAGTCAAAACTGAATGATTTTGAAAACTGTGAATGATTTTCCCCTTATTTCAGACTTTTGGCACTCTATCAATCAGTATATTTTCTTAAAAATATGTGTAATTCCTCAAGCTCAACTGCAAATTTCATAGGACCATTGAAAGTAATGTACCCTGGATAGAAGAATTGAATTCCAAATAGTAGTTGTTCTCTTTTCATCTCTTTATATATTAGGCTACAATTGCATCAATATATGTTAAAATGTTATTTTTGTCATTTATTACTGAAAGCTCATTTTTTAGTGACAGAGAAAAATAATTTGAAAAACAATTTATTACTCTCTCCCTCTTCCTATTCTTCTAGCAATCTCTTCACAGAACATAAAAATTCTATAATAGCAAGTCTTTTTGTTATTTTTCCTTAACAACCCCGAATTATCTCTTCATTTTATAATCCTCCTTATATGCTTTATACACAATCATTTATTATCTAAGTTTAATCAAACAGATCTCTATAAATCGCATTGCTCTTCTTTACTTATCCTCTCCTCCCTTTTTTTTTTCTGACAGTTATGAGTATACTTATTTTAGGATCTGACTCAGAACTGCTAGATATATATTCTTCATTTGGTGAGGCAAATTGTAGAATATCCACCTTAAACAATTACTTCTGATCTCTATTGTGCTTACCCAGATATTTTCTACCATGTTTCCTCTCAAATTCCTGTTGATCTAAGTCACTAATGTCTCATAACTATGTCTAAAGTCAGGAATGCAGTTTATGACTGTAGAAAAGATTGCAAAAAACTGGTCAGTTGAGGGCTTACCAACATGACTTAATTCATTATCACAGTGCTTACATGTGCTTCTTTTTATGTGCAGACAGATACATAATACATGTATTTCATAACTTTCCATGAAGCAGAAAGGTTAAAATAAGCAGTTAATAAATTTAACAAATGCAGCATAAGGAATTTAGTCTTATGAAGTGAAGAACGTCCTATACTAAGAACTAATGATCCAAATGCAAGTAGCAATGTAAAGAAAATAAAAAAGAATTACCAAAGATTTAAAAGTTTCTAGAATAAAGTAGAAAAATGTTATTTTAATAGAATCAAATGTGTATCATCTGCAAATGAAGGAATGATAATAGAGAAATAGCATATGATATCATAATCTTTTCAATATGAGCATTGTGCACATTTATGTGTTCACTGCATGTCTGAAATATATGGACTGATTTATAGATAGGAATTTAAACTTTTTCTAATGAAATATGACTAGTAGTTAGTAGTTTATATTTTAGTGGATACCATAGTGTGGGGATAATCACTCAGATTTTGGATTAACACAGACCTAGGAATTCTGTAATGTGTAGCTCTAATTATGGACAGTTTCTTACCTAAAAAGTAACTTATCAGTCATGCCCTACTAGAGTTAGATCAGCCACCTCCAGACAGTACAGTCCACATACATTCCAAGGATGTGGGTACACCTCCCAGGTCTGTGGGGAACAACCAATGTGAACAACTGAAGAAAAAAATAAAATGTTTTTTTCCTCCTGTCTCTTTCTGCTTGCCTGCCTACTTGTCTTCATTCCTGCCTACACCTTTCCTTTAAAAAATAACAAGTTAGCAGCTTTCCTGTGGTGTTATTTTGCCAATATTTCAAGATATGATCAGTGTCAGGCAACGCTATTTTAAGAGTGCCCTTCTTTAAAAACTTTAATGACAAAAATTTAAGATTCAAGATAGATAATTAGGGAATTAATTATATTATAAATTAATTCTTTGTTAGAGGATTCACTCAGAAATGACAAGCTATTTTATGCATTAAAATAGTATTATGTTTAAATTTTTTAATTAAAATTTTTCAGAAAAACTTATTATACATCATGAGATATACCTATTTTGGGGATATAAATGCCATAACTACTGACAAGATTATAACAAAAGTGCTTCAAATTCACTACTATTGTTATAATTATACCTTATATTTGTCTAGGACTTTACAATGTACAAACAACTTCCACACACAGTTTCTTTTTAAAGAAAGGCATCACAAGAACAACATGAACTGCTACTAGTTTTTTTTTTTTTCTTTGAATAGTGGTACTTTTAAAATTTAAAAAAAAAACCATGCCTATCATTTTTAAACAGAAAGACAGTATTTTTTTTTTCTCTGAGCTTCTCAAAAGCAGTGCAGCAAAGCAAAGGCTTTGCAATCAATAAGGCCTATGTTGGAATTCTAGTTTTATTTACTTATTAACAGTGTGATATTGAGTAAGCTACTTAACCTATATCTGCTTCATTTTCCTCATCTGTAAATTGGAAAGTTTGACCTCAGAGTAAGAGTAAGAGAAAAAAAATGCAAATATCCTAAAGCAAAACCTAGAATATAATAGGAACTCACTCAATAACTAATAGCAATAATGTTACTATTATTATTAAAAATTATCTATTCTGTCTCACTGATCTTTATAACATTTCAACAAAACATAATAGGCAAAGGGTATCATTGGACATGAGACAATCATAGCTCATAGATATCACAGATCAAGTCAGAAGAGCTAGGAAGAAGAAAACTCTATTTCAGAAACAAATTAGACAGTACAATCTGGGGAAATGGAAAAGAGATTTTACCTATTCTGGTTTAAATATATGATGTTTAAATAGTGTAGAAAGTTATACTGAGGGGATCAGGGTAATTTTTATCTTAAGAAGAGTGAAATGGAAGCACATTTGTTAAGTGAATGCTGAATGAAAGAAAATAGAATGATGTATGTGAAATAAGAAATAGTATCACATAAAAGTGGGTGAGTGTGGCAAACGTGAGGCTGCGATAATTTGACTTGTATAAACAAATTAGCTCACTCAGACTGATTATATGAATTATAAAAACAAGGATCAAAGCTTAAGCAACATAATTTTGCATTAAAAAACTCTGCTCCAGAGTAAAAGACCTTACTAAGTCACAAATATGTGCTATCAGTTAAACAAGGAACCTCAAATTACAGTGTTTATTGCTTAAAGTAACCCTATTACTATACAAACAAATGAAATTATATGTCTTATGTAAATAAAGTTAAATAAGTAAAAAGCCATCTTTGCAGTAACAACACTCATTCATTTTGATTTTACCTACATGTTCTTTTTTACACAGAGTAGAACATTTTGATAGAGGATCATTAACACTATTTGAGGGCCCCTCACAGAGGTATTTATATAAATGACATAATTTTTATTATGTCCATATTACAGATAAGAAAGGCTAGCTGATAGCCTAAAATAATAGCCACTGTAGAAATAACATGTAAATCACCCTTGTCTAACTAGTAAACAAATGTTCTATCCCTGCTCTTCTTAAGCCTTTTCCAGATCAAAATGCTGGTAGAAAATTCAGAAGTGTGCTGAGTGAAAGGCAGAGTACTAACGAAATGCAGAACTGAATTAACACCATGGGATAATACATGTACTTGAATGGTGACAAGTACCTGTTCTGGCATTCCCCCAATTTTCACTCCCTCCCTTCCCCCAAGGAAGTTCATAATACTGGGCGGGGGGGTCATAAATTATATTGAAAACCATAGAAAAATAATAGTGGCTTGCTTGAAAACATCCTAACAGCTATGCAGGGCATACAATCAACACTCAATAAATGTCTGACTTATCCAATGTAAAAAATGAATCATTAAATATTGAAAATCATTTCATGCACAGAAAACGAATCAGTCAACATTCAAAAATAAAGTATACAGTTATTTATAATGAAGACAAGAACACTAAGGTGTTGGTATATTATCCCTGATGATCTTTCATGAGTCCCCTAGACAAAGGATGTCAGCAAAGAGGGAACTGTATTTGTTCACTGCAAGCATATGTTTAGTCTACAGATTTAAAGGCTGTTTTGCACACTAGATCTGTGGAGACAGGTGATTGCTCTCTGCCACAATTCCAAAGTCCATCTTCTTTACCTCATCAATTTGAAGCATGGTAGGGGTGAGGGTGAGGGAAAAGTTATATTATACTCCTAAGAGCAAGGGCCTGTTTTCCTGCCTGTCATTCTACCAACCTCCCAGAACAAATTGCTACTTAAAAAAAGGAAAGTCAAACATTTATGAAACATATTGCTATTTAGAAAAAAAAAAGAATTGTTTTGCAAATAGTAGTACTATTAAAAGAGGGAAGAGAATAGCATCAGTCATTTTATATTACATATAAGCAGTTTATTAAAGAATTAAATATTTATAGACTATAAAGCAAGGCAGGCGATGAGTCGCAAACAGCTTGCTGAGAAGTACATTATAAAACAACGAGCCTGTCAGTGATTGATAAAGAATGGAGAGTGCAAATGCTTTATATAAACCCTAAGTTAGCTATGAATTTCCAGACTAACAAAATAGGATATGGTAAGCCAGCAATGCCACACCAACTCAAGCTGCTAGACACTCTAAAGGCCTTTGTTAATGACATGTGTGCTTCTGCTTTGATCCTTCTACCCCCATCTAAAACACAAAAGGACTGGAGAGCACGCAGAACTCCTGGGTGAGGAGTTTAATTCCAAATTAATAGATATGAGATCTAGATATTCACAGGCCCTCCTCATTTTCTTCTGACTTTTTTCTTACTAGTGAAGTAAGGCTGTAGAATCTTGAAGTAAGATACCTCTTCTGTCCTGACAGAATTATATACACTAAAGATCAGACCACCTAATCTAATACCCTTAGTCTAGAGAGGAGGCAACTGAGACTTACATGGTTAAGTGAGTGTTCCAAGTTCACACAGCCAGTTAATAACTTGGGCCTCTCTCCTAAATCACCATTTGCTCCATGACATCACCATTCCCAATCCTTTTGAAAAATTAGACCTCTGCACTATTTCTGTCCATAAAATCATTCCACAATTAAAAACTGTTAGCTCTTATAAAATCATATTTCAGTACAATTTGAATGATGGTTTTATAAAGAGAAAAAAGTTTTAAGTGGGTAAAACTTTATATATTCTCTGAGTGAAACGGAATATGATCGGCCTATCCAATGTCATTCTAGAATTTGCGATAATAGGATGTTGGCTCTTTTCTTGAATAAAGTGATGATACAGTCTTCTTTTGCGCACTAACTAGCTTGGAGGTGAATTATTTTTCACCCTTTATGAGAATGACTGGTCAAGACCTAAAGGTGTTCTTAATTTTAAACGCCAGAGAAAGTCATCTCTCCTTAAACTCTGTGAAAGTCATAAGCATCTATTATGTTCTGGATGCACTAATCTGGGATTCTGTTCCTTTCTATTCTCTGCCTTCAAATTTAAACAGTCATATGGTTTCTCCATAATTGAGCCTGAAGTTCCACTGGCTGTCTGTAAACTGGACAGCAGATGTGTTGTGAGTCAAATTATGGACCAAATCCTTTATGCCTGCACAGAGGCTAAAGCCCTAAGTAGTTTATAGAATCTGAACCACTGATGTGACTGCCCGTTACCCCACAGTCATTTCAAAATAAATAGTGATACCAGAATTTCTATGAAATTATGCCAAACAGAGAAAACCTGCTTGATTATATAGGATGTTTTCTTTGTAGAGAAAGATTCAGAGACGTTTTTTATGAGAAAGCATTATTTTTGGTGTCTAATTCTCCCAATTCTTATCACTGTAGAAAATGGCTACTTACATCTCAAAATTCAGCAGGGTCAGTATAATAAAAATGAGCTAGAGAATATACTTGGTTGGTATTATAACTGAAAATACCTAAAAACAATGCTTGGTTAATGACTGAGAATAACTCTACGTTTCAAGGAGAAATAAAGATATTCACATATTAAGGCAAATCTTTCCTATAAAACAACAAAAGAGCTACTGTGTTTGCTGAAATTTTCCCTTCCAGAGTTTTCTTACGATGGAAAATATCAAGGAAATTCAATTTGCTTTGTATATCTTAGGTATTAATGAGTATATTTCTAGTTATAATGCTATTATAAATGTCTTATCTAGAAAATTAGTTTAATTGGTTAGATAAAAATGTAAAACTTCAAGGTTAACTTCTGTTAGAACTGTCAGAGGAGAAAAATTTAATGTCGGAAATAAAACTGAGAAAAATGTTAAAACTTAAGGTGATTCAATCTTTAGAGACCAAAAAATGCATCCATTATGTTATGAATGTTTGTTAAGAAGTGTTCTGTGAAGAGTTTGGCCCAGTGTACCCCAGCAGCCAAGACTAATTACAAATAAATGCTGTAACTACTGAAAATGAGAACGAATGTGAGAATGAATTCACAGTGGGGCTTCTAACATGAACTATGGTGCACACATACTTCATATTCTGTGGAATCTGGAACCTTAAAAATTTAACATTAAAAGTCAGTAAAGCAGATAGGATTAGAGAATGAGGAGACAAAATTGAAATGATAGTATGCCTTGGTTGGGAAGTGGAGAATCATAAAGGTTCTAGGCAGGATAAAAACCGCTTTACTAAACCCTAAAATTAGAAGCATCTGTTGAAGCTTGAAAGTGATAAACCCAGAACACACATGATGAAATGAAACAGAGGATTACCTGACATAACAAAGTTTCAGAAATTGTTACTTCAAGAAAAACATAAATAGATATGAAAGCAATCTAAGTAAATAAATGGAGGTTGGAGTCATAATATTTTATTAAAGGGACACTAGGATGTTCTCTTATTTGGTAACATAGAGTACCAGAGTACACTCTTCAAAACTGCTGTTATTAGGAGTTCAGAATCCTAGATATTTTCAACATGGCAATTGCACATTTTTATAAATGCTATTTTTCATCTTCTTTAATTTTCTTTGGGGGAAAGTAAGTGTGATTAAATCCATGTCATGAATGCAAAATTTAATAATGTAAAATCTAATAATTTTTTTAAGTTAAGGACATAGATTAGGAGGGTTTACTTTGTGACTCAAATTGCAATCCATAATATTTTGATAATATTAGGATTTCTACCAAGAGTCTTAAAAGTTTAAAATCTACTACAGAAAGTCAAAGCTAACAACTGTTGCTATTGGGCATTTTTCTGAAAGAATTTCTTAGGACTCAGTTTCAGTATTTTCACACTTCCAAACCAGAAGGCCAACTCACATTCAATTGTGTGTAGCTTCAAAAAATAAACTTAAAACGAGTACTGGGTTTGAAAACCAGCTCCTTTACCATCTTGAACTCAAGGTATAAAATTCTATTAAGCAGGATGTGTTAATGAAGACAGTAAATTAGTAGGTTTGAGACAAATTTCTTGTGTCTTAAGGGTTTTCAACTCTCTTCTGGCAAAGACAAATTCACTTCTATGGAAATCAAAAGCACAAACTGAAACTGTAATTCTAGGGGCCATTATAAGCTCTCAAAGTCAATTGTTAACAACTAGATAAGCCAAATGTCTACAGACAACTGAAATCATGGATATCCCCTTCTTTTCTTCATTTTGCCCTTTAAGGCAAGGCTGCATTTGCTTGTTTGTCCCTACGAACAATCAGAATAAGGCTATTGTTTCTAAAGAATGACCACCAATGATACGCTTCTCTCTGCAACAGCCCCTCTCTGAAACAGAGGGAGCTGTCTCATTCCCAACAGGATCTCAGAGAAAGCACAGCTGGAAGGCAGTGTCTCCATTTATACATGGTAAGAAGGGACAATCTGTGCTTTATAATTAACCCTCAGAGGAAGATATGGATCCTTAGGCAATGTTTGTAAACAATGAACAACATGGTCTATGAAGTGACTAGATTGGCCAAAGTGGCCTATGTATAAAGTGAGCACCAGCGTGTCATTAACTGTTTGTGGAGGATGATGTAATGAAACGTTTTGGGGGCATGTGTGTGACTGTCATTTTAAAATACAATAAATTTGCTGTCATTTGCTTTAAATTAAAAAAATTAGACTTTCCTAAATTCCATCTATCAATAATTAAGGTAATTTCAAAAATATTTTGTCTTAATTATTGATAGGTATATATCACAAAGGAAATATAATTAAAAATTTTAAAACAAAAATATTGTAACTGTCACATAATTATGTTTGCTGCTGCTATTTTTATCAAGAAGAAAGCAACCCACTATTCATCATTATCATGTTTTGAATAGATTATTACAATAGTCTACTAACTGATCTCCTGTGTACCATCTTGGTTTCTTAGAGTATTTTTAAGCAGAGTAATCCGTTCATGTCACTCTTCTTAAGCCTTAAGAACCTCCAGGGAGGTCTCAACCCATTCAGAGTGAAAAAGATGGCTCTATGAAAGCTCTCTTCCATCGGGTCCTCTGTTGTCTCAGTGCCTTCACCTAGGGCTCTCTCCCTTGTGTGCGCCACTCGTTCATGAAGCCCTCAGATCCTCCAGGTGCACTCCTACCGCAGAAGCTCATAACTTTTGCATATGCTGCACCCTCTTGCTGGTATGCCACTAGATTTCACCACATTTTACTCTTCTCCTTCAACGTTACCTTCTTTGACACCCAATTCACAACAGATATTCAAACAATATTTCAGCAATATTCCATATCCTCCTCGACAACTTTCCCCCCGCCTCCAGAATATTTACCTAACAGAAATGAGATTTCCTTACCTAACGCCCCATCTTATCCAGCTTTCTTTCTGGAGGTACTTTTAGACGATAGCCAAGGGCAGTGGAACCAAGCAGAACATGGCAGTTTCACACATTTGAGGAAAGAAAAACAAAAGTTTAGGGACACCAAAGTGCCTGGAATGTATGCAGGGTACCAAACAGGAGGGAGATAAACGGAAAAATAAGTTTAAAACCTGCCCAGTGATTCCCCAGAACAGTGATTCAATTTCAGAGCCTCTTTATACTCTTAAAAATTGAGTGCTTCAAAGAGAATTTATGTGTACTATATCTACCAATATTTAGTGTATTAGAAATTAAAACTGGTAGCTTTCTAAAATATTTGCAATATTTATCAATTCATTTAAAAATATTCATAATACTATCTTTTGTGATAGACTTAATGAAAATTTAAATTAACAGGGAGAATAGTAGCACAGTTTTATTTGCAATTTCCTTTATTTTATGGCTTAAAAACATTTGTATTTTCTTATTTGCTTCCAAGTTCAATTTGTTACACTATCATATGTCATGCAGCCTCTGAAAAACTCTACTGTAGAAAGACAACTTATGAGTATAATTATTAAAATAATTTTGAACTCATAGACCCCTGTATTATTATAAAGTAGTTTTAATCTTACAAACTCCTGAAAGCTACTGAAGACTCCCATGAGACTATGGTTTCTACTTTTTGCCCTACTATCTTTGGTCAAATACTAACTTGCAATTGTTATAGTATAAAACTCCATAGGACAAGGAAAAGAATTATCAAGAAATTGTACATTCAATAATTCTCAGATCTCACACAAATCAGAACACATCAAAATCTGGCTGACTGGCATGCAGAGAGTTGCTGATCATACAAGACACATTCACCATAGTAGGGCTAAACTAACTCTTGAGTAAAAGCTATTTTATTCTGATCAGTAACTCTTGAGTACTTATCTGACCAAAACAGCTTTTAAAAACAAGACTCAAAAGCATCAAACTGACCCATATTTAATTTAACTTCCTGATAACACATATTCTTAATGGAAGGCAACAAAATCTAAACTCAAAAGTGTAATATACATCCAATTAAATAAGAAACACTAGATACGCAAAGAAGATGGAAAATGTGATCCAGTCCTTAGAGAAAAATCAGTTAGTAGTAAAGGCTCAGAAACAACAGAGATGATGACACTACATGGACTGTAAATCAGATGTTATTAATGTGGGAAAGACAGAGAAGAAACATGAACATAATGAAAAGAGAAATAGAAGATACAAAAATGAGCCAAATGGAATCTCTAGAGTTGAAAAATACAATAATCAAAATGAAAAATTTACTAGAGATCTTAGAAGAAAACTGTTTGAGGGTATAGAGGTAGAAACTATCCAAACTAAAGCACAAAAAGAAAAAAAAATATATGAGAAAAAATGAACAGGTCAGTGACATGTGGGACAATATCAAATGATTTAACACATGGACAAACAGAGTACCTGGAAAAGGGAAGGGTCCTAAAAATGTTTGTAGGAATATTGACTGAAATTCTTCCATAGTAGATAAAAAGTATAAATCTACAGATTCAAGAAGTTCACTGAGTCTAAGGAAGATCAACCTAGAAAAAAACCATACCAAGGTAAAACATAAATTGTTGAAAACACGCAATAAGAAAATCTCAGTTGTAGCTTAAAAAAGGGAAGAGGGCAACTTAACAGACAAGAATAAGATAGCAGCCACTCCTGATTTCTCTTCAAAATTAATAAAGCCCAAAAAATGGAATATCTTTTTTTAATTAAATTTTTATTGAATTAACTTTGGTTTTCAGAACAATTTAAGTTTTAGATATGCAGGTTTTATATTCATCAAATATGTAATAACATACCATGCCCACTACCAAATTTCTAATAATTCACTAACACTGTCCACTAGCCGCCACTGCCTTTGCTACCATCCCCAAACACCTTTCCTTCTAATAATCTCAGTTCTACTGTCAATGTCCAGGGGTACATTTTTGTTTTTTGTTTTTGTCTGATTATTTGTTTTGCCCCTTTTATTCCACATATGAGTGGGATCATCTGATACTTGTCTTTTTCTTTCTGACTTATTTCACATAGCATAATCACTTCTAGTTCCACTGATGTTGCTGCAAATGACAGTATTTCATCTCTCTTTTTTTTAACAGCTGAGTAGTATTCAGAAAAGAAATATCTTTAGTGTGTATGTATGTGTGGGAAGGCCATAAACTTAGCATTCTATATCCAGCAAAACAGTCTTTAAATAAGAAAATGAAATAAAGACATTTGCAGATAAACAAAAGCTAAGGAATTCTATTCCCAGAAGACTTAAACTTAAAAAAAAAATGTTAAAGCAAATTCTTTACGAGAAGAAAAGGAGATAGATAATTTACTCTTTAGAGAATTGGTCAGCAAGCTATGGCCCAAGAACCAAATCTGTCCCTGTTTTGAAAATAAAAGTTTCATTGGTAAACCACCATCAAGTTCATTCTTTTACACACTGTGTAAGGCCGAGGGCTGAGTTAAGTAGTTACAACCATATGGTTCGCCAGTCAAAAACATTCATTATCTGGGCCTATATATAAAATGCATGCTTATTCCTAGCTAAAAAAAACAGTATTATTATATTGTGGGATTTGTAAATACGTAGAAGTAAAAAGTTAGAAAACATTAGCACAAATGTTTGAGTAAGGAAACAGACATATAGTGTGAACTGGTTCCATATACATGGAATGGCAAACTATTATTTCACAGTAGATTGTAAAAAGTTAAAATGTGAATTGTAACCTTGGAATAGTTATTAAAATATATTAGATAGGTTTGGCTAATGAGAAAACAGATGAGAAAAAACAGAAATATTCAAGCAATTCAAACCAAATAGGAAAAGAGAAAAAAACCAGATGAGACAGAGAAAATAAATGACAAGATAGTTGCTTTAAGCTGTCACATATGATAATGAAAAATAAAATGAAAGTAATATAAAGTTAATAAAAGACTTCAATTATCTGTTGAGGGATAGAATAGGACTTTCAGAGGTGAACTTATAAATGTATATATAGATGCTGATGTATGAAGATGCACACCTGAAACTTACATTATGCTGTAATGCAGTTACTTCCATAAAACATTTTTCAAATAAAAAGTCAAGAGTTTGCCAGAATGACTAAAACAAGGCAATACCTAAGTATATACTAACTACAACAAACCTAATTTAAACACAGAGATTAAAAGTAAAAGTAAATACATAATATTCATCTACTAATATGAGAAAATGGGAGTGATTATATTAATCATCAGACAAAATGACATTATCAAAGAGGGATATTTCCTAATGATAAAAAAGTAAATTCATCAAAAAGACAAATCTTAAATACATCCATATTTAGCAATAGAGTCCTAAAATACAGGATAGACAAATTGATTGACCTGGAAGAAGGAACAGACAAATGTATAAAAATTAATGATTTATATACTCTTATATGAATATATAGATAAAATAATTAGACTAAAAGTCAGCAAGGATATAGAAAAAATGCACTTATAATACAGAGGTGTGTAATAAATGCTAGTTATTACTGCATCATAATCATAATTAATTACAGTTGATAAACACTTAAAATGTGACAGAAATCCCTATTGTCTAAATAGCTGTCATAGGCGCTAACTGCTGCAGGAACACAAATTCCTAAAGAAGCAAACGGTCAATCAAAGGAGAAACTGCACCAGGTTTGGAGGCGGCGTCAGTGAGTGAGAGAATCAGCACGAATCATAATGCAGACTATATAAAAATACAAAGGCAACACATAGAGTACAATACTTTTAAAATACTTGAGGTGATAGCACTGAACCTTAGAAACCAGATTTGAAAAAAGTACTCAAGCTTATAATTTAGAAAGTACATAGCGTGGTTTTTTACTCTGATAATTTCAATAGTCAATCATTCATAGCAGATTTAAAATCAAATGTCATATATTCTTGTTATATTGACTTTTTATTTAAAAATTAGCTTAGATGAGACCATTTATATAGTTAATTTCATCCCTTTTGATTTTATTTTTGACAAAAATTGTGTCTATTTAAGTGTGCAACACAATACTTTGATGTACATTGTGTATATTAAATGTACACATTGTGAAATAATGAGAGAACAGTTGATAACCTACTTTACAATGTTATTATTAACGGAGTCACTATGCTGTATATTAGGTTTCTAGAACTTGTTCATATAGCTGAAAGTTTATATCTTTTGATCAATATTTTCTATTTTCTGTTTTTCAGACTCCACCCCCTGACTCTGGTAATCATCATTCTAATCTGTTACTGTGAGTTTGACTTTTAAAAAATTCTCCATATACAAATGAGACTGTGTGACATTTGTATTTTTGTGCCTGGCTTATTTCACTCACTGTAGATTCTTCCATGTTGTTACAACATGGATTTCTGCCTTTTTAAAAGCAGATAAAATTCACCCTTCTTAAGGGTACAGTTCCAGAAGTTTTGACAAACACACCGAGTTATGAACCCACCACCACAATCAAGCTACAGAATATTTCCATCATCCCTCAAAGTTCCTCATGCTCCTGTACAATTTCCTCCTCCCACTTCTTGTTTCCAGCAACCAAAGGTATGATTTCTGTCCCTTTAGCTTTGCCATTCCAGGTTTTCACCTCTGTTGTGTAAACATTGAGAAGTGGGATTTCTGGCCACCTGTTACAAAGCATGCTTAACTTTATAACTACCCAACTGCTTTCCAAAATGGAAGCACCGTTTGCATTCCCACCAGTAACGTATGGTGGTTCCAACTGTTCTTCATCTCCAGCTTATTGTCTTGGTCTGAAAAAAATTTTTATGAAAAAAATTTTTATGTCATGCTAGATCTAGTAGGGTTATATCATCGAGGTTTAAATTGCTATTTCCCTAAGAACCAATGATGGTGAACTTTTTTCCCTATGTTTACTTGCCATACTTGCTCTATAATATTCCTTTTTTCCTCTGACTGCCTAAAATATTTTTAATTTTTTAAAGCAACTTAAATATTAAGTCCTTAGGGGCATGTGCCTGCATTTTATCATACATGAGCTTCTCTTGACTTTGTGCTATTTTGTCTTAATGTTAGAAAAGACTCAATTTTATGTCTTAAATTTTTTCTTTCTCTCCACTTATCTTTCTTTCTTCTTTCTGGGACCCCAGTTACACAAAAATTGGACAGTTAGATATTACTGATATTATTAGACTGTTCTTGAATACTGTTGTTTATCCACTAATTTTAATCTTTTCTTTTTCATTCTGGATACTATCTAATGATCTATCTTAAGGTTATTTCCTGAGGAAGTACTATATGTTTATAAATCATTGAAGAAATTCTTTATCTGCACTTATCTTCTAGCATATCTACTGAATTCTTTTTAAAAAATAACTTTCAGTCCTCCTGAAATTCCCCAGGTATTTATGACATTGACCCTTTTCATTAGATCCTTAAACTTAATTTCAATAGTTCCAGTATAAAATTTCCAACATCTGTATCATGAGTCTAGTTCTGTTAACAGCTTTTCTTCTTGAAATGGTTTTCCCTAGAGTTTGTGTATCTTGTAAATTTTTATTGAATCCTGAACATTTGTGTAATACAGTAAAGAATGAGGTTAAAAAATATGTATCCCCAACTATTGACGAAAATGATTCAATGCCTCCATAATGATAGGTCCTATCCTATAAGGGGGTGACAGCTTTTGAGTATATCTTTCTTCAGAAGCAATCGAATCTTGGCCTGAACTCCAGGGGAGCTTCTTGCCCCCTCCCAGTGACAACACTTTTGCTTTGTATGGGAAAAGTGTCCAAGAAGTAAGCAAGATGTCATGTCTGAGTGTAAAACCCAGAGAAGCTCTCTGATATGTCCTGCAACTTCTGTTATGAGCACGAAGTCTAAGGAAAAGTGTTAAGGGGGAGAAGACACTGTTTGTTGGACTCTCAGGGATTCTAAAAGGTCACATGTATCCACATTAAATCTTTAAGAATTTGATAAAATTTTAGCTTTTCATAAACATACTCTATGTACTTTTTCTTTGCTATGACAAAGTTGAAACAACTTGTGTGTCCATTTCTTTGACTAAGCTTGTCACTATTCAGGACAGAGCAGATTGCATTTCAAACTCAACACTCCGATGGGTTCAGAAAGATACAAATTTGTAGATTTGACTTTTGCTCATTGTTAAGATGGGAGTAATGTCTACCTTTCCACATTGTCTTGGAAGTCATTAAAGCACTCTGATATGTGATAACTTCTTGCAGGTATTTTGTTTCTGCCTTTTCTTTTTCAGTTTTATGGTATAGTTTCTCTCAGACTTCCATCTGCATCTTATTCCTCTCATCCGTTATGCCATATTTTAACATATAGATTCCATGATAAATGGGGATAAAGGGAAGACACACACACATAGACACATACACACATGCGCACACACACACACACACACACACACACATATATATATAATTTGGGGGTGTAATGAATATGGCAATTTAAGAACAGATAATAAACTTCCAGCTACTGAAGGTATATGAGACATAGAGTAACTACAGTGATTCCCAGTGGTTCATTAAATAGAAATTATGGAAAATCTAGAATTCTGTCATTCTTTTACCAACTCAGATTATTTTCTCTCATTTGACAATATATACTATGTTCTAGCTGACTTTGTAGGTATAGGTGATTCAACTGAGAGAAAAACAAGTTATATATCCCATTCTCCTAGTTGATAGACTTTAATAAAATAATCATGAAAGTACATTGTCAAAAGTATATAAATGGCATAAAAATCAAACAGAGAGTTACTAAAACATAGAAGAGAAGAAAAAGACATCATTTGATGGGGAGTATAGGAAATTTTTGTGAGGTATTCAGTATTAAGTTGGGATCTGAGGGATGAGCAGAAGTTGCCTAGGGAAAAGGGAAGTTGGGAGAAAAATGATTATGCTAGACAGAAAGTAAGTCTTCTGTAAAAGATTCTGTTTAATAGGTATGTAATGGAAAGAAAATAAGGGGAAGAATGTGATGCAATAAAATTGAAAAGTGGTCCAAAATCTAGATCATGCTTGGCTTGGAAAGGTCTGTTAGGAATGTCAAATCTTCATCTTAGGAGAACGGAGAAGCCTTTGAAGAGTTCTCTACAAAGGAGAAAATTAATCAGATTGGGCTTTTTACAAACATCTCCTTGGCTGTGATATGGAAAAGTGACTGTCAGAAAGGAGATGAATGTGAGAAAAAGAAAAGGTTCCTGCTATAGGCCAGGTAAAAGATGATAGTAACTTGATTTAGGGTAATATCATTGGATATGGTTGAATTTAAAACAGATTTTTACAGTTATTAGCAGAACGTGATGATGAATTATATATAGAGGGAGGTACAAAAATAAGTTTCTGCAATAGGAGAAATAGTGAAGCCATGTGAAAAAGGAATGCAGGACAAAAAATCTTTTTATTATTTTTTAAGGGGGATCAAAGGTCATGAGTTTAGTTTCAGACTTGCTGATTTAATGCTGTAAGATGTAAGGTAGAAAAGCTCTCTTGACTAGGATTAGAAAATTCCTAATCAAAGGCAAAAACAAATAAAACAAAGAATTAAAGACAGTAATTGAATGCTGATCTTCAAGATCTTTTGGAAAAAAGATTACATTTATTATTGTACTAAATTCTCACAAGCCTTCTGATGACATATAATAATCAGCATTTAAGTATTATCTTAACTACCATAATCACTTTATGGGACAGGTACTACCATTATTCTTGTATTACATATGAAGAAACTAAGGCTTTGAGAAGAAATTTAACTTATTTAGGAGTCAGAGTTCGTAACCATTGTATTAGAACCCTTTTTCAGTACTTTTTATACTAAAGTGCTCTGTCAGAAACAGTCAACATTTTTGAAGACTTGTTATATAAAGTTGCATATTTATTGTACGAACAAATGAGGACAGCTTGATATTAAATGTAAGAAGAACAAAGATGTTAGGAATATCAAATGAATGTAAAAGTTTGTCCAAATGACAGAGAAATTAACTTGCTCAGTTACCTTAAATTGCTTCATGTTACAAAACTATGAAAATGTCTTTAGCAACACGACATTCAGCAGTTACTCTCTTTAGGAATTGGTTTCAGTTTTGACTGACAGGCAGGAACACTTCCTAGAAAGTCATGACTATAAGTAGATTTAGCTCTTCTTGGGCTATGTGGAAGACCAACTCAGTTTACTAGATTCGACAAAGACTGCAGCAAGTGAAGAAGGAAAGCTCACTGAGTAGTAAGAATTTGTAAATCAAGAGGACCTAGGAAAGTCTAGATACAGAGCCAAGTAGAAAGCCTTGGATATTATCTAATCAAGAAATGTTTTATGCTTATACTCCTTTTTACACATGTGCTTTTCTGTTTACAATGGTTGCTAGATTGAGGTACCAGGAAGTAGGAAAATAGGGTCAAATTAGGCAAATAGATGAGCTCTAACTAGTGAGGTCAGGAAAGTAATGAAGAGAACAAAGGTTTCTACTCTTAGCATAAGAAATGCTTTGAAACTGAGGGGAAAGTGGAGGACACATAATCTTTTAAAAGCACTCATGAATCCTAGTTCCACAATCAGATATAAATTTTTAGTCTGGCAATGACAACAGAGGAAGGTAATCTTTCCTCCCTTATAGATGTATATCTCTTAATAATGACCAAAATAAACACTAACACTGTCACTTCACTAAATTGCAATGTAGTTATTTACAGTCCAAACCTGCATGCAATTTTAGCTTCCAGATAGATCAGTGGTTCTTATTTTAGTTTAGTTATTTGCACCTGAAATGACTTGCGGACAATAAGGATTATTGGCAATCTTACTAGAATGCCCTAGAACATGCTATCCCATCAAAAAATTTAATTCCTAAAAAAATTTAATGGTGAAAGTTGGGTTTTAGGTTATAATATGCCTGACAAAAAAATTAAAGACTTGTATCATATTTAATAATCAAGATATTTAGGGCCACTTTATTATTATGAGTTAAATACCTATCTGAATGACGAAGAGACTTAGAGGCTTCAAGTCATCCACAGACTGAAAAGACTTGGATAGTGTTCTTTAATCTTGACTATGCCCAGATCCTGTATACAGACTAAAACAAATGGAAATTATCTCTTTTGATAAGCATTGATTCCATGAACGGAAAACAAAACCAAAGCGAAAAATTGAGATTTTTATTAGGGCCAGACTGGAATGAAGCAAGAGAAATACCTAGGGTGAAAAATGTATGGAAACACTCAGTCTTAGGGTCATTCAAGTGAAGGATTGGCATAGGAGTAAGTGCCTCAAATTTTGTCACAGTCTCCTAGCTATTCCCACCTAGGTTCTGACCGCAGTTTTCATTCCCGCAGCTCAAGGCAGCACTATGTCTGGTTTCACATTGTTTTGTCATTGATGCTGGAAAGCTAACAAAAGTCAAGTAAATACATTTAAGACTTTATAAGAAAAAAATATTAACAGATCACAGATAAAAAAAACCACCAAATAACTACAATATTTTCTTAATGTTTACTGTGGTATCTATATATCTATCCATCTCTCTCTATATCACATATAAAGTATTATATGTTAAAGTATTATTAGTATTATTTCTGTTTTTACAGATAGTGAAACTAAGACTTACAAGAGAAATAATTTGCTTATTGTAACCTAGCCAGTAAGAACTCAAGTGGCTCTGAATCCTATGGCCAGTCTTTTCATTGCTATGCTTTGCTGCTTTCCAACTAAAATCATTTCACATTGGTGATCAATTGACTGTATCTCTGCTATAAGTAGACATTCAAATGCCGATTAGTCATATTAATTCTTATTGAAAAACTGAGTTAATAACCTTTAATTAAACTATTCTCATTCCTGCAGACATAGATTGCTGTATTAAGAAACAGAAATGATAATAAGAGAAAAAAGCAAAAATTAAAGGATTATAGTGAAAAGATATGATTTAGAAACAAAATCTCCTTTGTGGACTAGGATAAAATAATAAGAATGGGGATTAGAATAGTATGAAAATAGGTTGCTTCAAAGCAACTGCCCCTCTCACCAAAAAAAAAAGAAAGGAAAAAGGAAAAAGTTTTCATCAATAGAGGGAGAAAAGACAAGAAAATATGAGGGAATATAAAAAAAATACTTTTGGCTTAATTTAAGTATTTTAAATTAAGAAGAGAATAAAATACACTTCTTTTTAAAGAAATAAAATACTAATAGCTGTTTCTTTCCCCCTATTCATTTACTGAAGAAAATATTGACAATTAGGGAACCAACCTTACTATAGTTAATTTTAAGGCTTAAAACAACACTTAATTTAAAACAATGAGTGCCACCAATAATTCATGTAGAAAGGGCATAACTGAGACTATTACTTTCTAAGAAATGCATGCTTTATGGAAAATTCTAAAAATGTTTTAAGAGACACAGTACAGTATTATTGGCATTGATTGTTACATTCTAGTCTTTGGGGAGAAGTAGATATTATAAAAGATTAAATGCCTCTCACCCCTTAACTCTTCAGACCTTTACCTCCATCACCAAGTCACACTTTGAGACCAGTAAGACAGACCTTAACTAGCAACCTGCTGAAGAGCGCCCTCTAGTGCTTATTTGTACTGAGGTGTGCTCATACCAAATTTTTTTTTTTTTTGGTTATAAATTGTTGCTTATATGGATCTTGGGTTTTCTTTAGAACCTTAACCAAAAAAAGAAAGACACTGCTACTTAAAAATTTTTTTCTTCTTGTAATGTCAGTTAAATAAACTATTACAACATTAAGGAGTGAGAAGGGTTTTAACTTTTGAGATGAAGTACATCTATTTTTAAAATAACATGCTTTTTATTGTTGAAAGACTACCTTTTCAAGAAAATAATTTAGTGTACATCATAGCACCTATAAAATACATTTCTTAGAAAAAAATGTTAGCAGTGACAATAACTGATTCTTTTAGACTCCGTAAACTTATCTACATAGGTTGATGTTATATGAAAAACATTTTAAAAATATTTGTGTGGTGCTTTTTATTTCTTGTAAGCAGTAAAAGAATTTGTTTAGGCCTAATCAAAGTCTAAAAGGAAAAACATGAAACAAAGAATTACTTGATTTTAAGAGGAGTCCCTTTTAAAATTCTAGTAAAAAGAAAATGAGATATTCCAAAGACAACATTAAATAATGACAATATATTCCTTTCAACAGTTTTGTCACTAGGACAAATACATTTAAAAGAGTGAAGGAAATCAGTGTTTTCATTGTCTAATACACATCAAGAAATTTTAGCCATTCTAGTGGTAACTCCAAAAATTATCACTATATGTTGGACATAATTTTTTCCCTTTTGAAAGAGCCTATACACAGTGACTTAAAGTCAGACTATGAGAAACATTAGCTAAAACTTCACCCCCCAAAAGAAGTGGAAAGCATGTTAATGCATGTATGTGTATGTGGGGGCGGGGTATGTCTGCGTATACATATGCATGTATTTGTGTATTCCTGTCATTCGGCTTGGTCCTGAACATGAGTAAATATAAAACTACTGAATTTGTGTTCTGGTGAAGGAGGACACCAAGAACACTCAAGGAAGAATTACGGTTCATTGATCGATTAGCTTGTCTCCGTTTTTTTCGTTTCATTTAGATTTTGTGGGTAGAGGCGGTGGGAGATAAGTCATATCTCATTATGTACATTAAAAAAGGTTAGATGTACACAACACATGAAAAGTGATTAAATACCATGTCAAATAATACCAACGCAAACATGAAGTACAAATAATGTTTCTAAACTAGCACCATATTTCGAGACAAAATATTCTGAAACATAGACTTCAAGTACTTGTGGTTATCTCAATCCTTGAATAGTGTCCAAATAGAACAGTAGACAGAGAAATGGGTATAAAAAGGTCATGACACAGGGAGTGAAAAAACTCTGGGTTCTATTTCTGTTCCTGACTCACCATTGACCTTGACAAAGTCAGTGATCACCACTGTGATGCTGCTTCTCCATCACAGGTGCAGTAACTCTTGCCAGCACCACACAGGAATGCTGATAATAGGACAATTAGTGATAATGTAAGAGCTTATAGAAATTTTACTGTGATGTGAACATTCTTTGAAAGGATATTGCCCTTTTGCTACCCAACAAAAGCTTAAAAGATAGAATGGATGTATAAAAGCTAAATTCTATTAACATCTTCATTTCCATTTGAACTTATTCAATGCTCTGTTTTTATTACCTGTTATTTGTTAATAATCTTGTACCCAGAAATTTCTAATTCCCCTTCTATCTTAGTTGCCTTATTTTTAGTATTCTACTTATACAAACCAATGATTTATTCTTGTCTTGAGTTTCTCCCTTCCCTCATTCTACTCACCTGTAAATAATAGATGTTTTTTTTTATCACTTAATCTCACATATTTATTCAGGTTAATCTCAATTAGAAAAACTGCTGATATATCTTACTTACTAGGCCACGTAGGTAAAATGTTCAGGAGTAGAAAATGTTCACTCTGTCACTTGGAAAGAGGAAATAACCAGTGGCTATTAAATCAACAATAAACTTTATTATAATTTCGCATAGATTGCCTAGAAAACAATAGATATTTCAGAAAATTTTCTAAATTATGAAATGTAAATTTTCCCAAATTTTATAGGATTATAGATATTACATTTAATTTTATATGTCCTTAGGGTAAGAAAAATAAAAATATTTCACACATCTATTTTCAGCTTTAATATTTTTGGCTGGATAACAATAGAAATCATTTAACATATATAAAATTTGGAAACAACTAACTCACTGTGTTCTTGGAATGATTAATTATGCTCTTACATCAGAACAAAGGCTATGTGAACATATGGTATTATTACTTTAATGCAGGTAATTCATTGTAGTATGAAACAACCATATATAGACCAAACAATAATCACTTACTATATGGGATAAAATAAAACCCCCACTGAAAAATGGATAAGTGCCTCCTTCTGTCCCTAATTAGTTTTTAATAAACGATACATAGTAAATGGCAACATTCTAATTTATCACAGTTTAGGCACACTCCTTGAATAGGGGATGGGAATGTATGAACTCTGGCAGCTGTTTACGAAGCCTGTAGAAACCTTCTTTGTTAAAGGGCATTGTTCTCAAAGTCTGAAAAGGTGTGTGCTCTCAGAAGGGCCTTCAAGTAGGTGATATGGTTAATAGGAAGTTGTCTCTATTTGACATATGGTTTTAACTGTAGATGAATTGTCTTTCCTTGATCCACATCCCTATAAACATCCACATTATTTACTATTGGTTTTAAATCACACAGACGCACACACACTTGCATGTGTGCTCACACACACTTCTAGTGAAATTGACACGGTTCTTTTTATACTTCATAGATGTGCCAAATGTAATTTATAGGAACAGTTCTGCTTTCTTCAAAGCTGCTTTTGGGTCACTTAAGATTAAGTTCTATAACCCAAACCTATCTAATTTTTTCATGGTTTATTTAAACAGACTAGAAATGTGGTGGTGTTTAAGGTTGTCTTTAAGGATCCAGATGGTATTTATTTTCCATACCTGGTTCCTGCTTAGTGCAGCAGTGCATTTTAATTTTTTTATTCTTTCTCAGCTAGTTAAGATAAAGGGATATATTATAACCACCAGCATTGAACAAGCATCTAATAATGGCATTCCACTTATTATAGGAGGAATATTCATGTTCTTCCTAATAAAAGTCTCATCTGGTGTTGCCTAAGAAATAAAGTAGGTGAGAAAGTGGGTTTTATCAGAAGATGTAACTAGTAAAATGGTTTCACATGTTTTTTGAATGTACTTCTCGCCCCATGCTCACACCTGCCGTATCCATTGCTCTAATATTGTCTTCCCTGCACAGACACGCATGCAAAGACAGGGACTCCACTGTCTTACGTTATCTTGGAATAAAAGAACACGGAAGGAAAGAAACTTTCCTTTTAAGAGGGTAGAAAGCAATATACGGAGGTTACAGCCAACTACTTCCTATAACCACAGTTAGCTCATTACAAAGAAAATTTCATGTAGCTTTTCTATAGAAAAATTCTTTTTTCACTGGATCACTGTATAAGTACCTTTGTTCTCAAACAGTATGCTTTTCTTGTGCTGAAAATTTTGAGTAAAGCTCTAGTACGATCAATTAAATTTAGAGGTTTTAATTTTCTTAATCAGCACAAGTATATCTTTTTTCTATGTGTCCATCATGGTATTAAATGCACACACATACACAAAATATAACCTCTTCATAAAATGGTCATTCATATAAAACCAGATCACTTTACATCACACATTGGGTGCAAAACATCACATCCTTACAAATATAAAGGATCATCTTTACATAGTAAGATATGCATTTTAATTCACTACACACTTAACAGCATTGTGCCTTGGCATTCCACACTACTGTTCATAGGTACACATGTGCTCATGCACGTGTGTGTATGCACACACACTCATTTCCATAAAGTCAAATTCATCTAACATTGCATAGTCTGGTTGGTATTTCTATATCTTCCTCCTTTAAATGTGACTAGCTATTTACACCCTAACAATTCTGGTACAGAGCTGATTTAGCATTTTTATTGGAATGTGAAAGCTCTTAAAAGAAGAAAAAAATCTAATCAGGCAGAAGAGATAGAAAACTTGCTGAATTTTCTCTCCCCGCTCCAAGACCCCCCTGAATCCTATCAAAAGCACATCTTCCATTCATTGCTTCCCGGTGTCATTATGACAAGCGGCTACAAATCAATAGCAGAGGGAAAAGCAGGACCAACCCGCACTCACCAAGTGATAAAGATTCACTCTCAGCCCCGATTTGCTAATAGCCCATAATAGCAGCCATTGGTGCCCTGCATTAAATCATACATTTCACTCTGCGTTTATTATGGGATTTTTAAAACTCCTCACCAAATTGGATTTTCTCGATGGTCTCTAATTTCCACATTTATCATTTAAAATTAAACTCCTCTGTGGAGAGGGGGAATAGAGGAGGCAAAGGTAGAGAGAGGCCAGAGAGTACTGTATTTTTCCTTCTCACCCCCCCTTTTATGAAAACCCATAAATAATATCAGGTATCATAGCCATAAGCTTCAAGGTTGTTGTGTGTGTGTATGCATTTTAACTATAAAAAAATTCTAGAAATCAGGCCGAAGAGTTTGTATGTGCTAATTTGTAAATAAAGATGACAATCCAAGGGGATACTACATACACACACACACAACTAAAGCAGGTTTTAAACAAGAGATTTTGTTAAAAAGTCTTAGTAATTTTGCAATGAAGGTTAACTATAAAAGCAATGAAAAATAAGTTAATGTTACATTATGCAAATGCCACAAGGAACTGTAAAGAGATTAATCAATAAATATACATAGTATTCTAGTTTCTTTTTTTAAAAAAAAAATGACGTCTTATTTCATAGTTTAGTGACCAATAGACAAAAAGTGAAATTCTTTTTACTGGTTTATAATTATGTAATAGCTTGGTTTACCAAATTTTTCTATACTTAGTTTAAATTTTATTTTAAAATTAAGTGAGTCCAATGGCTAAAGCTGCCTCTTGGCTGCTGCAAAAGAAGTCCTGAAATTTCCCACAGACACTGCTGAAACAATGGAATCAATCCACAGAAATTTATTAAATCACTACAAGATTAAATATATATCCTTTGGATAAGTATTTTTATTTTATTATATTTTATTTATATCTTTGGATAAAAAAATGAAAATTAAATTTCAGGTCAATTCCATAAAACAAAAAGGCTATATTTTCTCAAGGCTGCCGGGTTGAGACTTGGTCTGGCCTAGTTATTAACTGTAGTACTAGCAGGATCCAAGGATATCAGAAGAGAACTAATCAGTCCATAATAAGACATGCTTGAAAAGGCTAGAGGTTTAATGAAATGTTGAATGATCCTCTGATTTTTTCCCTTTTAGAAATTTCCTCAGCAATAAAATGCATCTATATAATTTTCCTTAAGAAATGGAAAAATGACCTTTTAAAATAGAGTAAAGAGGAGCTAAAAACTTCAGCCATTTTGTAATAATATTTCATTTCATCTTCACAGGCCTTTAGCTCTGGAATTTCGTTTGTTATTTATATAATTATTTAAAACTTTTTCAGAAATCCTTTAAAAAACCCACAACCGATTGCTGTGCCTTTCTGCTCTTTTTTTCCTGGTAGAAAATTTTATATATATATATTCCTTTTGCCCCCCCCCCCAATTCCGCATAACAGTCCCTCATTTTTTTGTTTTTGCTTTTTAAAGGAAAGGTGTAGGCAGGAATGAAGGTGAATAGGCAGGCAGGCAGGAGAGAGGAGGAAGAAACATTTATTTATTTAATTTAGTTGTTCCTCTTGGTTGTTCTCCCTGACCCTGGCTCTCAAACCTGGGTCCTTGGAATGTATGTGGACTATGTCTGGTGGCCTTATCCATTAAGCCACCAGGGGGCACTGTATCGTCCCTTGTTTTAAAAGTTTTCAAGTAATAAACACACTGAAGTATACAAAATCAAAGACACTCCATGAACTTTTACTAACTGCACATACTTGAGTACACAGCATCCAGCAAAATGTTTTACTTGTATCCCAGAAGCCATTCCTGTGCAGCTACCAGCTCACCTCCAAGTCTAGTCTCTTGACTTCTAATGTCAAAGATTAATTCTGTCGACCTTTTAATTTTCTATAAATGGAATCATTCAGCAGATACTATTTGATGTGCAGATTTTTCACTCAAAATTACCAGAGATTAATGACACCGATGTGCGTATTTGTGTTCATTTATTCTCACTGCTGTAGAGCAAGGACCAGCAAACTATGGTCAGTGGGTCATATCTGGTCTATTGCCTGCTTTTGTATGACCTCCGAGTTAGAGAAATTCTGTAATTTTAATGGTTAAAAAATAAAAGAAAGATAATATTCATGACATACGAAAATTACATGAAGTTCATAAAGGTTTGTTTTGAAAATACAGCCATGAATTTTTTTTTATTTTTTTTTTTTAATATAGTCTATGGCTGCTTTCAAGTACAATGACAGCTGAGTAGTTGGGATAGACTTCTAGAACAAACATCTATAATATTTGCTATCTGAAATTTTTTTGTTGACCCTCACTGTAAAACATTCCATGTATTACTTCACCACAATAGATTTATCCATTCTGCTGCTGAAAGACATTTGGGGTATTTCTGGCATTAGGCCATCATAAATATATGCTATAAATAAGATTCAAAAACATACTTTTGGTGAATGTGTACAAACATGCTCAGAGGTCAAATTGTTGGGCATCAGGTAAGCATACATTTGGTTCTGAAGCTGCTGCCAAACAGTGTTCCACAGCGGTTTTTATCAATTTACCCTTGTACCAGCAGCATAAGAGAACCCCAATTGTTTTTTTCTCGCCAACTTTGTTATTTCAGCTATTTTTACCATTTTAGTATGCATTTCCCTTGTATAAAAAGGTTAGAGGACTTTCTCATATACTTATGGCCATTAAGCACTTTCTTTTTGAAACATCTAACTAAAAATCTTAACTAATTCTTCTAATGAGTTATCTGACTTCTCTTATTTATTTGCAGGAGTTATTTGTATATTATAGATACAAGTTTCTCATCAGGTCATCTTTTACAATTATCTTTTAGGTGATAGTGTGAGTTTTTCCTTTTTTTTTTTTTTTTTTTTTAAGGAAAGATGTAGGCAAGAAGGCAATCAGGCAGGAAGAAAAAAGGAGAAAGAAACATATTTATTTTTATTTAGTTGTTTATCATCATAGTCATTCCCTCTGACCCCAAGGCATGAACCTGGGTCCTTGGGATGTGTATGGACTTGCTCAGCTGGAGGCAATGGACCTAACTGCTACTCTACCAGGGCAAATCACTTACTTTTCATATATTTTTAAAAAGTCTTTAGTGAAATCATAAAAGTCATTTTGACAAAGTACAAATTTCAGGGAAAGCTGAAGCTGTTGTACTTTTGTAACAATGGCATAAGGAGCACTTGATTGATACTGAATTTTCTTATTCTTCTCTAATTCCCCCATGTTTCATGATTTACCATTCCCCAGTACTCCCTTCTACTACACATTTTGAAGATTCTTCTCACTTTCCTAAATTTCATTTCACTCCTTCCTCTGGTGAACTCACCAGTCCACAGTAAGAACTTTGGTCAATGATTGCATACGACGCTGCTGCTCTCTGTAAGACAAGGTATTGTGGGGAAGCTATTAAGTAGAAGCCACATTCTCTGCCCTCAATGAGTTTATAATGCAATAAGCTAAAGCATACCCTTTTAAAAATTATAAATCAATTATGGTCTTCAATTAAGTTTCTTCATTCAAATTCATGAAGCTTTTAAAAAATGACTTCTATTATAATGGGGAAACAAGTTAATGAGAAAAATTGAAAATAAAGAAAATAAAAAAGCAGGTACAAAATCACTCACAGTCTCACCAACAAATACAACCATTTTTAATACTGAAGTTTTAACAATGAAGTTTTGTTGTTAATTAGATAACCTTCAATGTGTGCCTTCGCATACTTTCTTTAGAGTCGACACCTCCATAGTTGGTATTTCCTATTCATCCGTGTATTCCTTTTCACTTGATGGTGGATTCTTAAGAATTTTCTTAAGGACAAATTTAGAAAGAAGCTTCTACAGCCTGTATCTTCACAAAACAAGTATAAAGAAGAGGGACTTTTTGGAATGTGAAATAAAACTCCTTTTCTTTGCAACTAATCAGATATTTCACTCTACCAGGGTTCCCAACTCAGAAAACTTGTTACATGCTTGGTAGGTCCTAGCACATCTCAGTCTCCAAACTACCCTCATTTCTGATTCACAACAAATTAAGACATGAAAAAAATACTTTTAGATTTGCTGTATGACACTGAAGTGTGGAACTGCTGTCTTTTAGCTTATTTAGCACAGTGGTGAAGGGCACAGGCTCTGGTGCCAGACTAAACCTGATACCTGGCACCACCACTTGCAAGGTGTACAACGTAGGTCAAGTTACTTACCTCTCTGTGCCTCAGCTATGCATTTGTAAATGGGGAAATAATGATAATGACTTTATATAGTTGTGAGAATTAAATAACTGAGATAAGTAAAATACTGATGGTATATACACATAGTATATGCTCAGCAAATGCTGGTTCTGCAAAGGAAAGCTAAAGGGCTGCTCATTTCAAATATACAGGGGAAAGTTATACACATTATTTTCATTTTAAAAGACTTTTTACTTGTCTTCATCAACATGCCTCCTCTGTAATCCTAAATATTTTTAAAGTTATTTAGTTTACCTTCAGTCTTTCTCTTATATAACTGTCATGTTTTTGTCTCATCTGAAAAATAAAAATTTCTCTGCTTTTAAATTTTATTTCTTAAAGCTTCTATGCTGAAGTCTTTATTTAAGCTAACACCATTTGACTTAAGTGGATAAAAGCTGGAATTGAAGAAACGAAAACAAGGGATATGTTAAAACTGATAGCATTGTCAGGATTTTCCTAGTTTTCTCTTTTGTTGGTCAAACCTAAGCTCACAGAATATAGCTTGTAATCTGTCCATTCAAATAACCAATTAAAGATCTGGCAATAAAAGTTTATCGGGCTGAGGTATGCAACTAAACAGGGAAAAAATTAAAATGAACTTAAAATTTGGGTTGTGGCAAGAAAAGAATTTTAATAAAAATTCAAAATACGAATTTGAAAGTTTGAGGTTGCGATGCTTTTGTCATCACAAAAGTCAGATGAAATTAGAATAAACTGGTTTAACATCTTAAAATCTGAGCCTGGAGTCTTCTTTAATCTGCATGCAAGCCTGTTTAACAGCAGTCACGACTGAAGTACTACACAGTGTGTGTTTATTTACTAAACTGCATTGTTATTTTGTAAAACCTTAATTCTGTAAACCATTCAGATACAGCTGAGGTTACAGGCTCTCTCAGGATGTCTATATAAAAGAAGGAGCCATAATGGGATAGAGAAACTTTAATTATGCTGGGGTTCTGGCCCTCCGAGTATCAGCTTCAATCACTCTTTCTGTGGATTCCACATAGTGGCCTTACCTTCTTTTACTGTTTCAAAATCTGAAGCATCCTGTGGGTTATTGATTCTTGTAACCACACATTCTGCCACTAATGTTCACCACTTGTGTTTCTCCTGATGCCTGCCTCTTGAGGAGAATAAAAAGGTGGAAAATGTGACACAATGGTCTCAAACTGGACGACTCCGTTTAAATACCAAGCAGGGGAGAGAGTGTCATATACCACCATTGGAAGCATTTTCCTTTCAAATGGAACTGATCTTGAAAGCCAATTCAATCTAACAAACAGGTAAAGAATTACTGAATTAGGTAACTTCAGAACATATTGAGGTGTGTCAGAGGATCAGTCTTTATAGGACAACAAAAAAATCTAGTTCTTTAGTTCATACTTGTTGAACTTATTCAAATTTAATTTTATCCAGCAGTAATCAATTCTCACCCAGTCTAAATACTGTCACTTAGACTTTAATCCTTTCTCACCACTTAAGTTAGACTTCTAAGTATTTATAAAAATGTTCTTCCTTCAGTATAAAATTTTTTACATGCTACACACCTTTTGTAAACTGGTTTTCCCCATCAAGTCAGTGATCTACAAATCCTATTCTCTGCCTCTAAAACTATTTACAGAATTTATTTCTATTACAGGTCCTTCTAGCACTTGTTTTTATATATTTGGTGGATTTTAACATTTTAGATATATATACATCCAGGCATTCTTCATAATGCCATCTTGAAGAACAAGAGCAGTAGGGCATTTCTGTTCATTAAGAATGGAAGCAATGAAGCCTGGGTTTGAATCCAGTCTCTGCCATGTGCTGACTCTGTGGCCTTGAGTGAACCTCTTTGTGTTTCACTTTATTCAGTAGTAAAATGAGAGGTAATTATGATCTTATTTTGCAATGCTGTGGTAAAGATTTAATAAATGAATATTTGAAATATGTGGTAAACATTTATCATCATATAGCAATTGCATTATTTCATTAAAATTCCCAAAATTATAAAAGAAGACTGGCTAATAGGTATCCTATCTTTTCCATGGCCAAAGTGGTCTTTTCAAAACATAAGCCATACAGGTTCCTCTTTAGATCAAAATCCTTTGTGACCTCCTAGCTCTTCAAAGTCAAAGCCGAAGTCCTAACCTTTACTTACTAGGTCCTAATTGATCTGACCCCAAACCCACTCTTCTGACCTCATTTCCTACTTTTATTCATCTTCCTACTCTACTCCATCCTCCTCTGGTCTCTGTTGCTTCTGAAACGTGCCCACGCTCACTTTCAGGGCCCTATAACTGCTGCTCTCTCTAGCTGAAGTATTCTTTCCCGGAATCGTAAGTCTTCCTCTCTGAGGGATCGTCCCTGATCACACAAAGTAGAACAGTCACGCTCAACCCTTGGCATGATCTCCTTTGCCTTGATTATTCTTTCTGTGGCACATCCTAGTGTCAATAACGTAGACTTATTGTTGTTAATAGAATCTATAGGGCTAAATATGATTATTGACTGAATATTTTCTTATTACACCTTATCGTGCAGGCTTGAAAAACCATGACATAAATGAAAAAATCCTGCAATGTTAAAGATGAATCAGGTAGAATCCTCATAGAATCAGGTTTATGTAATATATCACATTAAATACATATTTTTTTCTTATAGGATTTAACAAAGAAGTGTGTGTGTGTGTGTGTGTGTGTGTGTGTTTAAAAGCCTTATATGTTATCAAATTAGCAGTTCTTTTAATAGATGACAAACACTTGACTCACACCTGTCTTGGTAGTGAACTTCAACAGAGTTTTCGATGTGAGGAAGGTTAGAGATAAAAGGGAAAAGAGAACTGGCTCTTACAGGAGCATCCTGAAAATATTAGCTCCCACTTTTTGAAAAAAGCAAAAAACAAAAAAACCTCTGAGGATTTCATAGGTAGAGAGACTAGATTTAAGTCTTTTGTATTTCCCTTTGACTTAGGAAAGGGATCAGTTGAAATAAAGGTTTCCTGCTGAGAGAAGACAACATTAGAGCAGCACCCTATCTAGAGAAGAGGGCGGGGAGGGAGAGACAAACAGCAAAAGAGAAGAAACGGTTGTCATGTGAGGCTCAGCCTGTGGACTCCACAAGCACCCGGTATCTCAAGTACAGATGCTTAAATTGAGCGCCTATTAGCCGGCAACACAGGTATAAACTTTACATATCCTGTCTCTTTCACAGTGGTCTCTGATTATTTTTACTCCCTCTTCCTTTTGTTCCTAAAATAAACTGCATGTGCCTTTTGGGTCCATTAGTAAGAATTTTTTTTTTTTTTTGCTTTCACTATCTGTTTCTAAAAACATTATGAAATATTTCTACGATAAAAGTGTAGCCACCATCAAGTTTTGCCATATTTAATCAGTTTCCATATTTGCTTAATTTTTTAAAGAAAAAGAAATTACAGATTACAGATTATGTGGACATCTTTTTCATCTCATCTCCCTTCTTGCCTCCCAGTGTACACTGTACCCTGAATTTCATGCCCATTATTCCCAAACAGGTATCACATCTTAGAAATTCATATAACAACATATGTGGTCAAATTCTGCAGTATTTCCGTTCTTAACATGTTTAGAGTTTTATTCCTAGTGACATATAGCTATAATTCACTTGTATTAATTGCTACATGGGTATCATTTAATAAATACCAACAAATTAGGCTTTACCAATGTTGCATTATTGTAAAAAGTGTGGCAATGAACATCCTTTAAATTTTCTTTGGGACATACATAAGAGCTTAATAAAGGTAACTATATGTTGAATTTTACTACATACTGCTAAATAGGTCTTCAGGGTGACCGTACCTTTTATGCTACCACCTGTAGGTTTTGAAGATATTTTTCCACAACTGCTTATACTTCCAATTTTTAAAATCAGTCTGATGAGTATAAAATAGCATTATAATAAATACTTATCCTCCTTTAGTAATTGAGTTTCACTGTAATAATTGGGGCTAATTTGGGGAAAATTATAACCTCTATGATACAGATATCCTGTCAATATAGTTCCTCTGACTATTCAGACTTTAAATTTTCAGTAAGTTTTATCATTTATTCTGTAAAGATTTTGTACCTTCTGTAGATTTCCTCCTATATTTCATGCTTTTATTATTGTAAATGGAATTTTAAAAATATAATATATGTGTTTTTATTTTGGGGGAGAGCAAATGGAATGCAATCTACTTATACCACTAGTTACATAAATTTTAAAAAGTCTCAAATCAATAATATAAGTTCAATCTCAAGAGCCTACAAAGAGAAGAACAAAATGAACCGTAAGTAAGCAGAAGGAAGGAAATGATAGGGTATAACATACTGAAAATAGATGAAATTGAGAAAGATAAACAACAGAGAAAATCACTTTTTTAACATCAATAAAATTGACCAATCTCTAGTAATTACCCATATCAGGAATTAAACCAGAAATACCTCTTCAGACCCTGAAAACATCAAAAGGATGATGAGGAAAAGCTACAGATAACCCTACATGCGTACATCTGACAACTTGGATAAAATGAACTAATTCCCTAAAAACAGAAACTGCCACAACTCATCCAATGAAACAGGTCATCTGAAGAGTCCTTTAAGTGTTAAAGAAATTAAGTTGGTAATAAAAAAAAAAAAAATCAGAGTAGAAATCCTCTGGCCCTGATGGTTGGACTAGATAATTTTACCAAATGTTTAAGGAGGAATTAATACTAAATCTATACAATCTATTCTAAAAAATGGGGTGGGAGGAAGGGAGATACATTTCCCAGTTCATTTTATGAAACTAGCATTACCTTGATACCAAAACCATAGACAGTATCAGGAAGGAAGGAAAGGAAGGAGGAAGCAAACAAACTACAGATCACTATTCCTTATTAAAAAGAGAGGGAAATGCTTAGCAAAAGATTAATGAACACAGTTCAGCCATATACAGAAAGAGTTACACACTCCTGACCATGACTAAGTGGGGCTTATTACAGGGATACAAGTTTGGTTAAATATTCACAATTCAATGGGTGAAATCATATGATCATATCAAATGATGCCAAAAATAACATTTGATAATTTTAATGCCCATTCATGATAAAATACTCAGAATGACAGGAATAAAGGGAACTTCCTCAGCTTCATGAAGAGCATCTATAAAAACCCTATAATTAACATCATGCTTGATAGTCACAGAAAATATTTCTATTCCAAAATTGGGAACAAGATAATGATGCCTACTGTCAGTGCTCTCCTTCAATATATGACTGAATGTTTTAGCCAGTGCAATAAGGTAAGAAATAGAAATAAATGGCACACATATGGGAAAAGTATCTACAAAAATTACTAAGTTTAGCAAAATACAATATAGATATATACATAGAAGCATCAATTGTACTTATACATACAAGTAATGAATATATGACATTGAAAGAATAAAATACAGTACCATTTACAATGAGTTTGAAAGTTAACTACTCAGGAGGAATAAATTTAAGAAAGCATACACAGAACATGTATGCTAAAAACTACACAACGATAATTAACCAAAGAAGAGAGAAACAGAGAAACGTACAGTGCTCATGGATTCCAAGACTCAACACAGTAAAGATGTCAATTTTATCCCAAATTAATAAGTAGGTTTAACTATAAAAATTCCAGAGTTTATATATAGATGAGGTTATTCTAAAATCTTATGAAAAGGCAAAGAACTAGAACAACTAAAACAATCTTGTGGAAAAAATGAAGTATGAGGAATCAGTCTATCTTGTTTCAAGACTTATTTTATAGCTACAAATAAGATTATGCAGTATTCATGGAATTAAAAAAAACAGAATCAATGGAATACAATATAGTACCCAGAAACAGGTCCACACAAATATGCCCAAATGATTTTTGATAAAGTTGCAAAGCAATGCAGTGGAGGAAAGACAAGTCTTTCAGCAAATAATGCTGGAGCAATTAGACACTGATAGACACTGTTTATTCAAAAGAATAAACCTCAATTTAAGACTCATATCTCATATAAAAATAAATTCAAAATACATCACTGACTTAAATGCGAAACTACATCTTTACACAGAAAATTCTTTAGGGGAAAATCTTCCAGATGCAGGGCTAGGAAAACAGCAAAAACATGATCCTGAAAGGAAAAACTGCTCATACGAGTCTTATATAAATTAAAATGTTTGCTCTGCAAAAGACCCTTTAGAAGAAGGTAAGCAAGAGAAAAAAAATTTGATAAAGGATTAGTATCTAAATTATATCATAAACTCTGAAAACTCAACAGTAAAAAAAGCAAAAATCCAATTAGAACATGGGCAACAGACATAAAGAGACATTTTCCCAAAGAAGATATATCGATGGCAAATAGGTACAAGAAAAGATGTTCTATATCATTAGCCATTAGGGAAACAGAAAAAAAGACTATAAGAAGACATGGTCATATACTGATCAGAATGACTAATTGAAAATTAGCAACACTATTAAATGTTGCTCAAGATGTAGAGAAAATGGAGCTGGTACACTGTTGGAGGGAATAGAAAAAGGAACAGCAACTCTGGGAAACAGTCTAGATATTTTCTTTTAAAAAAATAGCTAAACATGTAATTACCATATAACCCAGAAATGGCATTCCAGGGCATTTATTTCATAAGACTTAAAACTTATTTTCAAACAAAAAAGGGTGCATATGTTTAAAGCAGTCTAATACATTGAATGGTTGCTCCCCACAAAATACGCCCATGTCATAAATCCTAGACTCTACAAATGTCACCTTATTGGGAAAGGGGGCTATAAACTTAACGAAAGACCTTGACATGAAGAGATAGATGATGCTGGATTATCTTGGTGGCCCGTGATCCAAACACAGGTGTCCAAACAGGGGGCCCTCATGAACATTTAACAGACGAGGAGAAGGCAATGTGAAGACAAAGGCAGAGACTTGAGAAATGCAGCTGCGAACTGAGGAGTCAGCAAATAATTTCTTCAGAGGGAGTAGGGTCCTCTCAGGTTTCAGACTTTGGGTCTCAGAAAACTGGGAGAGAGAAGTTTGTTGTTTTAAACCCAAACCTGTGGTATTTTGTTATGGCAGCCAGAAGGAACCAATACAAGCAGTCTTATTCATAAAAGGCTCAAAATGAAATGACCTAGAAATTCTTCAAAAGATAAATATTTAAACAAACCATCATACAACCATACCATTGAATACCATTTATCAGTAAAGCCAAATGAACTGCTGATGCCCATCAATGCCTGGATGAATTTCCAGAGCATTCTGCTAAGTGAAAAAAAAAAAGTCAATCTCAAAAGATTACATACTCTAGATCTCATTTATATAGCACTGGTCACATGACAGAATTCCACAAAAAAGGAGAACAGATTAGTAGTTTCCAGAGGTTGAGGAGGATTATTGGTGGGAGGGAAGAAGGTGAAGCTATAAAAAGGAACCTGAGAGCCCCTTGAGCTAACGAAAATATTCTGTATTTTCACTATATCCTTGTCAACAACTTGGTGTTAACAGGGTATTACTACAGGTTTGCAGGATATGACCACTGGAGAAACTTAATAAAGGGTACACTAGTCATCTTTATACCATTTCTTGTAAGTGCATGTGAATCTACAATTATATCAAACCAAACAAATTAATTTAAAAAAGCAATCAACTTGGATAGAAAGTAAGAAGCAAAAAAATAAACAAAAGCCAAGTTAGAAAGTAACTCTCATCTAAAAGATGACAATGTACCTCAAAGTAAAATTCAGTCAATTTAAAATTGACTAGTTTCCCCTTTGACAAAGAAGAGTTTTTATTATATCCCTTACAAGTGAAACAGCTTCAGTGCTAAAAGGTAACATTCCTTTTCCTTTTAATTCTTCTCTACTTTTGTGAAATATTTAATAACAAAATCATCAGCATGCTGGCTGTTAAAAAAATATCCCCCCCGCAAGCAGCTTCAGACTCAGTTCTATAACTGACACCAAGGTCATTCCCTCTTTTCTCTTAGAAATTCTGCTTTCAACTTTTATTTTCATATTGGATTAAAGAATGCTTCACCACCTTTTATTTCTATTTTTCACTCAAAAGCCTAGGCTACTTAAAACACCATAACCTCCATTTCATTCGGTTTACATTTATTGCTTTATTTGCCCTAAAGTAACCAATGCAGCCTATTAACCTTCAAGTTTTCAGTGCCCATGTCCATGATGTCGCCAATTCCCAAATGATTTCTTTCCAACTTTA
Source organism: Solenodon paradoxus (assembly GCA_004363575.1). Classification (NCBI taxonomy): domain Eukaryota; kingdom Metazoa; phylum Chordata; class Mammalia; order Eulipotyphla; family Solenodontidae; genus Solenodon; species Solenodon paradoxus. The sequence goes on from RJWH01001855.1 coordinate 69,154, forward strand.
GCTTGATATTGGGACCTCAAATATTTGAGTAAATGCTCAAATACTTTCAGCATCTTTTTTTCGGAGTCATTTCATCTAACATAAAGTCAGACTACCAGCCTGGAATGTGGGTTACAATCTGTCCCTTCACAATGTGTCATGGGAATTCAAACACCGTAAGACAAAAGACCAGAAGCCACGTTCTTCCATTTTTGTTAAAGGTTCTGACACTCTTGATAATACATGTTCTTTGACTCTAAAAGTCACAAGTTCTTCAACTCTTCCTTCACAATTCTCTTAACTGTTTTTTTTTTTTAAATTTATTAAGACCACTAGCTTCTAATCTGGTCTCCCTATATCCAGAATCTTCTCACTTTAGAAGTGACTGATACGTGTTGGGTTTATTTTTCATATTCTGCATCTCATATTGCTATCTGAAGGTATTTGATTGTTTTCAAAGCGTGCAAAGTCTTGTGAAACTTTGTGCCCAATCTCATGTTTGGAGTGACAGTGTCAAGTAATACTGTGAATCATGGTTAAAAAGGAAAAAAAATTGAAAAGCAATGGTCTCTTTGTATACCAGACATTTAAGACCTATCAGAATCTTTCCCCTAACTACCTGTATGTCCTTAATGGTCATTATTTGCTTCACAAATCTATTCTACCTCTGAAATTAATCTATTTGCCCTGCCTTAAATCATACCCTATCCTGTCTTAACCAGGTCTTTCTGCAGATATGCCAAAGAATTTCCTTAAATATATAATGAAGGAAAAAAACCAAACAGAACCCTAAAAACAAGTCTATTAAATTTTACCAAGATGGAATGCCTCCCTCTCCATGAAATTTTCTTTGATCACTCAACAGAAAATTCAACAAAATTTATAATATCTACTTTCTGCTATTCTTAAGGTGATTATGTAATACATTCTAATGAATGCTTTGTTATAATCTTATAGCCCTAAAAGTTGGTATTGTACCTTATATGTCTTTAATGAAATATTCAGCGCTTCCAAAAACATTTAGATAAATTTAACCAGCACCCAGCTGGTTAAGAAATAAAATCTTAAAGATAAATCTGAACTGCTCTATAATCTTCATGCCAACTCTTCCCCTAGTAGAGAACCATTATCCTAAACTTATGCATGTTTTTGTACTTTTATTGGATGTGTAACTATCTCCGCAATTTAAAACTTTATATTTAATGACATCTCAATGTGCATACTATATTTTGACTCACTTTGCTCTACATTATTTACCATTTCAATCATGTTAATGCAAACAGTTCAAGTTCATTCATTAACTGGCTAATAAAAATCTTATTGTTACTTTTGTTTGCATTACTATATGATTTTAATAATACTGTTTTACATTAATTCATTATGAGACTTAACTATTCTCTTTGATGGATTTATTCACTCTTACAGTGATGTAACTGACATGCTTTTTTAACTGTTTCTGTACACATACATACACACATTTCATTAAGTAAAACCTAGAAATGGATATGTTCTACCATAGGGTTTGAGCATTTTTGCCTTTATTACATGTTATCAAAATGAATTCCCAATTTCTGGGTTGCATTCTCACTGTTTTATCATTTCTTCAGTGAACAAAAATGTTTATTTCTTAAAAAATTATAGGTATATTAATTTCTTACAGAGTTATATTTCTATTTTCTAACTGCTCTTTAGTCAATTTAGAAATGTTTTACTTGGTGAGGAAATGTGAATTTCAGCTAAGTTTTTTAATTTAATGGGATAAAGTAATTTACCCCCTGTCAGGAAGATTTTTGAACTTAATCATGATTAGATTTTTTTTAAGTATTTTAGGTCATTCTTAGACTAAATTCTTTCAGCATTACATGGGTCAAGAGACACAGCATGCTGGCAAGGCAAAGTCAAGCAGTTTTCTTGAGAAGTAGTCATCCCCACAGGTCAAGAGGAGCTATGTCTGGTGAGAGGTCACAGGATCGCATTGATGGATGCAGAAGTCACTGATACTCCCTATAATAATAGCTTCAAGTCACCACGCTCAAAGGAGTTTAAAGTCATGGATTTCCTACCAGTTATTAATATTTACTTAGAGTCCTCTCAAGCCAGTCTGATTTATTCATCAAGTGCTGTCTGTAACCTAAGCAATGGTACTGGCATAAACATAAATCATGTTCCAAATGTCAACTGCAATTATAATTTGCAATTCTTGGGGACATGAGGTAACAGTTATCCAGGGGAACAGAGCTAGGTAATCCTTGACCAACAATTAGCATTCTCTTATATTTCAAAATATTAGTGTGTCTATAGCTAGACCTCCTTATCATTCTAATGCTTATTATTTGTGGGTTTCTTCTTTTTCTTGTTCAGTTTTGCTTCATATCAATCTACTGCATTAGTCTCTCTGAATAATCTTTCCATCTAGATTTTCTAATTCATCAACTCCTGCTCTGTATTTCCTTCCTTTTACCTTCTTTAAGTTCACTCCTTCTTGAGCTGAATATCAAGCTATAACATTTCCTCTAAGTACCTCTTTAGCTTTATCCTACAAGCTTTGAAACAGAATGTTTTATTATTGCGCCATTCTAAATATCTTCAAACTTTCATTGCATATTTAATACTAGACACAAGTATAGAAGTGTGTTTTTAAATTTCCAAGATTAAGGGATGTTTTGGATTGTCATTTATTTCTAATTTTGTTTGTTTTAGACAGTTTAGTATAATACTGATGTCTTTCTTTCCTTTTTGCTTTTGTTAAGACTTGCTTTGTGCCCTAGTATATACTAAGTTCTTCAAAATATAGCTTATTAAAAAAGTATATTCATGAATAACTTAGATTAATTGTGCTAATTCATCCATTAGGTCACCTTTTGTTGCTTTACTCAAATCTTATTTAGTCTTACTAATAACTTGTACACTTACACAATTATTTAAATAAGGATATTAAATTTCCCATTATGACTTAAGATTTGTCATTTTAGTTTTCTAATATCTAAGTTTGTCAAATTTTGCTGTTATTTTGTGTTTTTATTAATAGGTGCATCCAAGTTTTTCTTACATATCTTCTTGGGGTCTTTCATTTAATAATTTACCGTAGGAGCATTCTGGTGGCCTAGAGACTAGGCCCACATCCCAAGGACCCAGGTTTGGTGCAACAATCAAAATGAACAATTAAATAAAAGTAAATAAAACGCTTTTTCCTTCTCTATCTTCTTGCCTGCCTGCCTACTTCCCTTCTGCCTGCCTGCACCTTTCTTTGAAAAAGAAATATTGTAGCCTGTTCTTTCTCTAATAAAATTTTTGCTTTAATGAACTTAATATATTATACGACTTTTTTACTAGTGTTTGCCTCGTATCTCTATGTGTTTTTACATCTATTGTCTTAGTGTCCTAATGTGTCAAGTATGTCTCTTATAAATAAAATGTAGTTATATTGTTTACAAATCTGACAATATTTTACTAAGATTAGTGTACCTTATATTTCTGAAAACTAATATTTTAGTACATTTCTATCATCTTATTTTGTACTCAATATTTTTACTTTGCTTTTTCTTAGAACTTCCTTGTCTCTGCCTTCTGTTAATTTGGCATTTTCTTAATTAAAAATTTTTGCCAATGAAATATCACCTAATATCTGTGAAGAATGGGTGTCATCAGAAAGACAAGAAACAACAAGTGTCAAGGATGTGGACAAAAGGGAACCCTTGTATATTATTGGCAGAAGTGTAAGTTGGTGCATTAAAGATGGAAAACAGTATGGAGAATCCTCGAAATACTATAGGATCCAGCAATCTCACTTCTGGTTATTTATCCAGAAAATAAAAACACTAATTCAATAAGTAAACAAAGTAAATGAACTGACAAAAGTTAACCCTTGGGCTCTGACAACAAAACTGCAAGTACCAGAGGGGAAGGGGATGGGTTTGAAGCAAAGGGTAATTGGAGGTCTAATGGGCAGGAGTGGAGGAGTATAGATAGGTGGTGATGGACATGGTATATTTTATATTTGGTAAAGAGCGAACCTGTCTATCTAAAACATATTGTGTTGTAAATCAATGTCTCAAAAAAAAAAAAAAATCCCACAAACTCAAAGAGATACATGTACCCCTATGTTCATCAAACCATTATTCATAGCAGCCAACAATTAGAAACAACCTGACTGCCTAATACAATGGAATATTACTCAGCTATTATAAAATGATGAAATTCCACTATTTGCAAAAATATGGATGGACATACAGGGTATTATTATGCTAAGGGAAATAAGTCAGATGGAGTAAAATAAACACTGTATAATTTCACTTACAGGTGGTGAAAAACAAAGCAAATGAACAAACAAAACAAAACAAAAGGACACAAGAACAAAATAGCCATTAGCAGAAGAGAATGGGGAGAGGTAGTTAAATTGGCTAAAAGAAGTCAATTATATTGTGATGAACAGAAACTAGGCTTTTGGTGGTGATCGCAATGTAATATATACAGATGGTGATTCACACAGTTATACACCTCAGATCTATATAATGTTGTAAACCAATGTTAATTCAAAATGCTTATATTAAATATTGAGGGGAAGAAAAAGATCTGTTAAATATACATAAGATTTGTCTAGCTTTTGACTCGTTTGTGGTTAATTGTCATAATTGACCTATTAATAGCAGCTGAATCTTGCAAAAATTGAGAAATGTGTTAAAAAATTCAAAAGTAACTTGGTGAATTTGTCTATCTCTCCTTAGAGTTCTGTCATTTTTTATTTTCAGACCCTCTTATTATATACATTTGGAAATATATCTTTCTAGTGTGCTGAAACTTTTATACTTAGGATGTAGCTTATCTTTATCTCTAATAGTTTTTCCTCTAGTCTACATGAAATTTATACAGTTTTTCAAACTTTAAAATGTATATGTACATATTAGCCACTATTATCTTTCTTTTAGTAATTTCATATAAACTTCTGCACATGTACCTATTTTATCACATCCCAAGCCTAATATATATCTAAGTATCCAATCTTTCTTTATGAAGATTAGGGGGAAGTTAGCTTTTAAATCTCATTAAAATTCTACTCTGCTTGGTTCCCAGCTTTTAGAAGTTACTTTGACAGTTCCTAAATTTTGACCCCTTGTTCCCTATACTTTGGAAACTCATAAAAATCAATGGTTCAAGTCAATTTAACAAGTGTCTTCAAGGAGAAGGTTTCTTTTTTTACTTAACTTCTTGCTTTCATTTAGTTTTAGGCTTGGATTTCCCCTGCTTTCTTACCTACTTAAGGGTAGAATTAATTTTTAAAAATATTATTCATAACTACATTATTTTTAGTGGGAAGTTGGTATTAGGTAAGTATAGGTATTAAATACACTGCCAGAAATAAAATTTATCTTCCAAATTTTCTGTACTGTCTCTTTTCCTTTCTTTCTACTAGTTTGGAAATCACACCTTCTGACTTTGCAATTTTAATGGTTACACCTAAGCTTTTATTACAAATTATTGACTTGAAATCTAAAATCAATCAAAATATCTTCTTCTCAAATAATACAAGGAAATTAGGGTTCTTAAAGTAAGATGCCTCCTTTTATGTAATATTATTTTCTAATATTTCAGTTCCACTCTTGGTTTTCCTTTTTAAAGAAATTTTTATTTTGAAATAATTACAGATTCAAAATAAATTACTCAGGTAATCCAGTGAGTTCCCACGCACCCTTTGTTCAGTTTTCCCAATGCTTACATCTTAAATAACGATGGCAAAATACCCAAACCAGGAAATTTACATTGGTGTGATGTGTCTACATAGTTATATATCATTTTCTCACATTTGTAGATTTATGTAAACACGATTGCATCAAGATGCAGAATGCTCTGTCATTACTAAGTTTTTCTCTCTCATGTTAATCCTCCAAAGTCCTCTCTGTCCCTCTCCAACTCACCATCATTAACCACCGGCAACCAAGAATACAAATTAAATTACACCTTATATGATCTTTTTAGACTATTTTCACTAAGTGTAATTCTCCATCTTTCTTCAGCATTTCTTTCAGAGAACGTGGAAGTGAATAAACTCTTTCATTTCTTGTTTTGAAAATGGTTTTGAAAATGGAAAATGGTTTTGAAAATGCTCTCATTCTTGAAAAATAGTTTAGGTGGGATTATGTACCAATCATGGATAGTTAGGAAAATAGCAACTATTTTCAATATTTAGAGAAATTTAGGCACAAAACTGTTGGGAAAACTTTCAACTTTTTCATCAAATAACTCTCCCTTATTCTTCCATGGTCTCCATCTGGAACTCCTATTATATGAATGTTAGATCTTCTTTTATTGTCCATGTCAATGAAACTCTACTTCGTGGTTTCTTTCTTTATAACTCTGTACTGCCTTTAGGTTAATTACCTCAAGTCTATCTTCAGGTTATTAATTCTCTCATCATGGTCATATTTTTCATTTTTAAAGATATTCTTCTTTTATGCTTTGGTTATTTTGTTTAAATTATTTTATACTTTTCTATTTATGTTCCTCATTCAGTTATCTGAAGTTAATAGAGGTTAATCCTAATGACCATTGGATTGAGCTATAGATTCTTGTGTGTGTGTGTGTGTGTGTGTGTGTATATATATATATATATGTATATATATGTGTGTGTGTATATATATGTGTGTGTATATATATATATAGTTCTGTGTGTGTATAAATATATAGCAACTATATATATACTGTTCTTTGACAGAACTCATAGGGCAACTGCTTAACACTGGTATCTCAGTTCTAATTTCCTTCATCTCATGTAGGCCCCAAATCTTGTCTCCCAATCCTGACTGGCTACCAAATCTACATCTTTGTACCAGGACATTCCCTCCCCGCTTCTCACTCCAGAGAAGCCCATGCCTCTACTCACGCTTATTATGTTTTAAGCTCTCTTCATTTGTAGGTCTTAATGTCCTTACTCTCTCAGAAGCACAGTTATTCATTCAAAAAGATATTGGATGAATTTTATCTACTATTTCTAGATGTTCAGTAGTGGTAAAGTTTTCGAATTAATACAAGGCTGCTTGCTTATCCAGGAATCCTCTTATAAATGTTTTATTTTTATAAAACAATGTCTAATTGAGAGCAGAATAAATAAATGTGTTGAGTTACTTAGTGAATTAATGAAAAATTATTCTTTATCAACATTTCTTTACTTCATTCTTTCTCTTAAACTTTTACTTCTAAAATCCCTCATTATAAATTTATATTTTATTGTCTTCATTTACTCTAGTGCAATTTTCTCATATTGACTATTACTAATCATGGCATATTGCCTTCAGGTTCTTTCTCCTTCTGTTTGCCTCATGTGGATCTTCCAGTTATGAAAATCCTGCTAAGTCACTTTACTGCCAGCGGACTTGGCAAAATCTTATTTTCAGTGTTTTTTTTTTTTTTTAAACATGTTAAACCCTTATTTCTTTCAACAATTACATTCAATTATATTTTTCACTAAATATGTCAGGGTCAGTGTGATAATACATATGAGGATTTTTAATAATTTGCTGTAATTATAGTTTCTCAATTCTTGACAACTCATTAACTTGAGGAAGATTTTATATAAGAATTAATTTCAGTTTCCAGACGTCAACAGAAAAATTGTTTCATACATACCTCTTTCACAGCATTTCTTCCATGTTTACATGCATTATGCTTTTTCTAAAATAGATTTATAATCTAATTATGTAATACTTTTCATCATATTTATATATATGAAATTATATTCATATAAATCTTCTCCCTTTTATACCTCAGCTCACCCTGAATGTTACACACTATTATCTATATCCAGTAATATCTCCCTAGTATAATGTCAGAAACTCAATGGACATTTAATAAATATTCATTTGTGGCAATCATAATGGTCTCATATAGGCTTTTTGAAAGTGATTTTCTGAAATCATCAGCTATTCTTTAACACAGATTAAGAAACCTTCCCCTAGAAGAGATGATTGCCTTTCAGTCGTAGAAGAAACAGAAATACAGCAAAAACATGTGCGCTCAAGACTTCTTTATCTCTTAGTTTTTTAGCTAAAGATAAGGTATAAAAGAGAATGAACATTTTGGATACATAAAACTGTATGGAATCTTAAATTAGTGACATAAAATTATACATGGCTTAAAGTTGTTCCATATACTTCAGAATGCACTATGGATGTCAGATTTGTAGTTTGAAATATACTATCATCTAAGCACTGGTACAGAGCTACAATTATGTCAAAGGACACTCTATGAACATCAGCACTGAAGACAGAAATCCACTACAATAAACTGATTAGCAATGCTAATGTGCACACTATACAGTCATATAATTAGAAAGAGTTTTACTCACAGTGATGTTGAGGTTATGGGGTTAGAACAGTTTCCATTTCAAAAGCCAGAAGAATCTGGGTTGCCATGATGACAAAAAGTAAATCATCTAATTTAAGTTGTTGAAAATATGATGGTTTATTTAAATAAAAACAATTTTTACCTTTCTTTGTGGAAATGAAGGTAGACTACGAGTTAATTCTTCCCCAGCTAAAGTGGGGGAAGGGGAAGCAGACCCTCGATAGGAATAACAGCTAAAGAAGCTCTACCAGTCAGAATCTCTGTAATAAGATTATATTAGACCAACTAGCTTGTCACCTCATTGTTCATTTAAGAGAGAATAGATCTTGATTAGAGAAAAAAAAATTATTAAAATGTTCACTTTCTCCTGAAATGGAAAGTTGTACACGGAGATGGAGAGGTGGAAAAGGAGAGAAGGCAGTTAGTAACAAACACTTGATTATGATAAGAATCCATTTCCTTTGTGCAATTTTTGTAGTGTTTCTTCTTTACATTCCTTTCTCAAATATAATGATCTGAAAAACATTCCTAGATTTAGTGGTCTGTAAACAGCTAAGCTATATAGTGTACTTTCTCTGAGAACTTACAATATTTGCGGATCACTTTACCACTTGCAGATAATTCCTAATGTCTCAAGATTTAGGTATAAATATATTTAAAGTTTAGAGACAAGTTATTTTATTTCTGACATGACTTGCCACAATTGCAGTACATCACCCTTGTCATGATATTCTGTGGTGGGATACAGAAGTGTTGTCACTCTTCTTTAGGTTAAGAAACTGGATCATTTCTTTTAGGTCTTGTGATATTTGAACTTTACATACACTCCCTGCAATGAAAACGCATTCACACAAATCTTTGCATTACATAGGAAAATGTCACTGCAGCTTTAAATAACATTCCTAGAAACAGAAAGCTCAGAATATTATATTCAGGACCAAAGATTCACACACACACACACACACACACACACACACACACTCCTGCCTCCTTAGAGTTATTTCTATTTTCATAACATGGTTAAGTTAGGATTAACCAAGGAAAATTTTTCAAAGGATTTATCATTTAACACTTCAATGGAGTTACTAATAGGAATTATGTTGAAGTAGGTCATGCCAAAATCCACCCCCAAAGTGCAAGAGATCCTATCTAAGTCAGCAACCATTTCAAACATAATAGCCACAAAAACTCCACAATTATTACCAGTGTATATGGTTTAGTATGCTGAGAATTGAACACCTGAATTGCAATTTCAACTTTCAATTACAATTTTACTAATATCTCGTTAATCATCTATGAAGTAAATAGATGGTTCATATGATAAATGCAATCGTATTTAACAATAGAGGAAAAAAAAACTTGCATTCTCTCATTCCATGATACATCCTCCTACAAAATAAATCAAAGCTAGCAAAACATAAATTCAAGCTGAAGACATTAAACAAAGGGAGCTTTTCTCTTATCTAAATGGAACAAAAATACAATTTTCCACGTTGCAAATTCCTGGAGTTGACAGAATATATTTCTCTTATCCTTTGGAAAATGCTTTCTAAATCATTCCCATAGAAGTCACTGCATTAATTAATATTAATGGCCAAGTAATTTTTTTAATCTGGAGATGATTTATTTGACCTGTACATACATGCCTGAAGCTAATTTGTGAAAAAAAAAAAAGTCCTATAAGCCTGAACTATTCTGCAATGAGAGAAGAAGCATTATGAATGGGGGCTAATCTAAAGGAAAAACATATCTGATGTTTTTTACTTTTAAAAATCTTGTTGAACTAACCAGAAGTTGCCAGAGGTTCTTATCCTGCTTTATAACTGCACATCAAAAATGCTTAGTCATGATTCTTAAAATATGGGAACTGGACAAGTGCTTATGGTCTCAAAAAGTCGCCCTTCCCTATTTTTAGTTGACAACATTTAAGAATTATGCTCTGTATGGAAGGTTTCACATCTGTTGGCTATCACACATTAGACTGGGTTAACATTGTAGCAAAGATGATAACTTTCTCATTAATTTACTAACAACATAAAATTATTCAAATATGTACAACCATTTGTGATTTAGAGCATGGTGGCAGAGGGACATGGAGAAATTCTAGGGTTAATAATATTACGTTACAGTTAATTATTTTCCAATGTTAAATTATATGAATTTAGCTTTGAGCTTAGCCCTAGCCCCAAACTTGCTTTTAAGAGTTGCTAATTTTATCTGTGATAAATTACATTATTCCCACTTCCAGTCAGAGATGCTATATTCTCTTTAACAAAATATTTTCTGGATATACGTGGATTTTACACACACACACACCACAAAAGCAAAGTACATGTGATTCATTTTTCTTTTTATCCTACTACAGAGATAGTTCTGTTATCCATGGCCAAAACGTAGGCAAAAACATCAAAATCTAATATTCAGAAAAGCTCTTCGTGGTTCATTCAGCATTCTTTAAAATAAGACTCCTTCCTTGCTATGTCCTTTTTCTAACAACTTTGACTCTGCCCTTATGAATGCATGAAAATTACTAAAATTCATGTTTTCCCTCAAGGTCATGATTTGCTTTTAATTATGGAACTTGATAAATCATCTTTTTGACTAAAAATATGCTTATGTCTTCACTCAACAAACAATTCTTGACAATGGAAAGGAGGAATCACAAGTGGATACTTTTGCACTTTTAAAATCATGTATAATTCTTTATATATTCCCTCATCTTGATTTTTACTATAGCTTTGTCATTTATGTAGGGAAAGAAACACTATTTTCATTTTTTGTGAAGATACTCAGAAAAATAAGTGACAATCCTAAAGTCACCAAGCTATCAAGTGGCCAAGTCGAGATTTTTAACTAGATATTCTTTGAAGTATTCCTCACCATGATATAATATAAGCCAGAAATAGTCAACAAAATTTTTAGTCATTTTCCTTGGTTGCATATTTCAATAACAATTTTAGTAATGTATGTATCAATTTTACAGTAAAATGAAATACAAGTATTTGTATGTATACACACATACACAACAAATTAACTTCAGAGGAAAAAAGTAACCACTTAAATAGACTGTAATATAAATTATATTGTAAATAAGAAAATCTCCTTCAACTAATAAGAATTATTAAATAGTATAAGAACTATTGGATTTCTCCCCTTAACATTGTGTGAGTGTGTGAATTTAGAAAACATGTTGATTTCTTTGTTGGATTAAAACATATAATTCCTATTAGGGTCAAGAGAAAAGAGCATTTTTTGTTGAAAGCATTATAAGATCTTCCTGGAGGACCTGATGGACTTAATTTACAAAGGTAGATAGTCACATCATCTGTCCTTTTTTTCATATGCACATCATCAGCACTGGCTTCCAGTATTTCTACTACTGCTCTCTGAAGAGTTCTATGCTATTCTTACTTTATAGCTATTTTTTTCTAAGATTTATCTATTAGTATCTTACTCTGCATTCATTCTTACTTCATAGTTTCTCTGTGTTCTAAATAGTCACATTATAGAGAAGTGTAATAACAGCACAAGTACAGCTATAACCCAATCAAGCCCAGCAAAACTCAAGAGGTGAAAGTGTTTCCAGGAAAATATTGGAAGCAATAATGATAATCAGATATATTTGGGTAATGTTTTAGAGTCTTCCTATTTTTTTTAAATGTATTAAAGGTTACTCAGTGCATTAGTCTTAGAAAACATTGCATTCATTTATATTTATTTTATTATTTAATTCATTATACTGTATACATAACTTGATTTTACCCTTCTAAAAAATACTACCATTAACCTTCATCATTTATTAATAAGCTTTCAAAGTAAACTCCTTGAAGCTTCTCTCTTGGATTCAGATAAAGGGAGATAAAATCCTACTAAGTCTCCTTAGAAGTGTGAGGGGATGGGACAGTCCACACACCAATTCTCTTCAAAAAATGTCCTTTCTTTTGTTTACAGTCTTCTAATCTTTTAATATTTTGACACGGTTAAGTAGCTTAAGAATGTATAACTAGTTTTCTCTCTCTTCTTCATGTAACAACTGGTGGGTGTTTTCCTATCTTTCTTTGAAATCTATTACGTCTTAGTGTTCCAGCTAAAACAAACAAGGAGGGTCCCATTTTAAGATCCTCTTACACTTGGGTCCAAAACTGGACCACATTTAAAAGGTGAGGAGAAAAGTTATTTTACACTAATAAGCAACAGCAAATGCTAGCAGTAATTTAGAAATTATTAGAGCTAGGATCACCAGGTGCTTACCACCATGTCTTCATTTGCAACCATATGTTTATTTTCCTAACAGTTAAATAAAAATGTAGTTATTTATAATTTCAATATACCAAGGATAAATTATGATTCAAGTCCTAACAGACATGCTATTCTGTGACCAAAACCGCTAACCTTATTTCCAAAGAACATGGAATTTAGGAGGTAAAGGAGGACCGGAAGAGACACAAATGGCCACCCTTTTGGCTACATTGTCTTAGCAAATTTATAAGCTCTTGTAAGTTTAACATTGCAAGAAACAATTAACATTACTGAGGTCAAATAGAGACTTTATATCAAAGAAGATAGCAAGTCCAAGAAAGTCACTAATGATTTGATTCTATGTAGAGTGAATAATCAGGAGCTGAGTTTAAATCAATGACTTTATAATATGAAGAAAGGATTATAAATGAACTGCTGAATTTAATATTTTTCTCAAGAACTTTCAATGATGCTTGATAAGAATCAAGCTTTGACTTCTATGGTATTTGGATTGAAAGTCCCTTCTAGAACACTGAAACTCTTATAATTCCCAACAATACCCCTTCCATTTTTTCTGAACATCTAAGAAAAACTTGCCACACTGTTAATACAATATTTTTCCCTACAATTTGTCATTTTAAATGAGTCTTTACTTAAACTTTTCACATTTTACTTGCTCTTTTAAAGATAGCTTTAATTAGTTTGAATTTTAAGTATTTGTGCAAGTTTATTTGGGAAGAAATTTCTAGAAAAAATGATTAAAACTACAGTTTAGTAAATTTCATCAAAACCCAGAAAGAATATAATTTAGAATGAAATTCATTCAAAAAAAAATTTTTTTTTGATCACCTCTCTTAAAAAACAAACAAAAACTAAGAGGCAGCATTAACTTGAAATTCTTGGCAGAAGTTTATCTTTAAATCGTGATTTGAATATAAATTTTATATCTAATGTCATGAAGGCTCTTATTTATGTGTTTATTTTTGGCTAGTTCCATAGCCTAATAGTACTACGTTTCTACATTCACTTTTACAGTCTATGGACTTTCACAAAAATGACAGGCAAATACTTATACACCACAGATTTGTCATAAATTTGGCCCAGTCAAATGATCAGTCGGTGAATTCTTATTGCTAGTTTTCTATCTCTTTTGAAAAGGCATTGGGAACTTTCATTCTGTTAATTTCAAATCAGCCAATTTATGAACTGAGTTCCAATGTTTTCTTTATACTTACGTGGACACACACACACGCACACATACACACACAATTTTCAAAGCCTCTGGCCTCAGTGCTTGTCACTCTATTTTCAATAATTCAATTTAGCCATGTACAAAAAGATAGATGTTTCAGTTGCAATCCTTGCCTCTTTAGAATCTTCATGCAGGCAAGCTTAGCTAATAAATTTTGATTAATGCAGCCAAATACCATCTCCCACCTCAGGCCCCTTGGAATGTTATCATCAGATTGGCTTACAGAGAGAAGGAAATAACAATAAGGTTGGGAGGGATGGAGATAGGGGTAAAGCAGCAATAAAAATTAATTATATAAAAATGCTAAAGAGAAAACATCTATTTTTTGTGTGTGTGTAGTTCACCGACTTTGACAGTTCCGTATTTGTTATTGTTCATTTTTAAGAAGATACAAAAATATAAAAGGGGAAAGAGTGTTTATGTAAGATTATTAAATAGCGCAGGAAAAATAAGAGTCATTATTACACTGCTAAGAAAAAGAGAAACTCAGTGAAATTTCTTTCCACAGATTTGCCTTTGTGATCTGCAAGGTGCTGCTCCCCAGCTTACATTCTGTTGCCCTGGCAACACACTCCTGTAAAATAAAGATTATTAAAGTGCATATGATTATTTTGCTGCTGAGTGAATAAGACAAGCCGCTTCTGAAATGCCTTATCAGAGAAATTCAATTTTAGGCCAAATTGTGTTTTTGCCTCCTTCTAGCTTTCTCCTCCCTCCCCCCACTTCAAATAAAACCATCATCTCCACAGTTATTACACGATATTCTGCTATTCATTCTTAGTATTTTAAATTAGCTTTTTAAAAATTTCACGAAAGAATTTCCTATTTTTAATAGCTCCTGTCTATTTTCTATCTATTTTTTTGCCAATCAAAATTAGAATGCAACACATCCTTGTCTTGGGCTCATTATATAACAGCAATAGAAATATTGGGTTTTATACCAAATATACATGCATGCATAAATATTGAATATGCAATATTTGACTAAAGAATGACACAAAGAACTAAGATAACGCATGTGGTGCCGTTCATTTAAAATGTACCAGTTGTCCCTGCCCTTAAGTTTAGTGTCTTGTGCTTTTCCATTTGGTGCTGCCTTAAAGTAATGTTCTAGAAATGTATGGTTTTATAGCTACTTTAACAGCCACACTTTTGTTGCCCAAAACATCTACACTTGCTATTCAGTTATTAAAGATAACAGAGGAAAGATACTTGAGATCTCTGAAATTAATAACAATAAGGTTTGTTAGACCTTTTTAGTGATTTTCTCAGAAACTATAGCTTTTAGTCTGCTCAGTATCTGAACAAAGGTTAGTAAAATATAAATAGATAAATCAAGTGGTAGCAGAAAACTCTTATAATATTCATGTTGTCTCTATGTGAAGAAGCTACCATTAAAATCTTTAACTATAGGAATTACATGAGCTTTCAAGTAGAGGTGGAAGGTCATCAGAAAAAAGAAAGGTTGTAACAGTGGCTAAAACAGAAGTCTTTTTACATGTTTCTTAAACTTGATGAGAAGTATGAGTGGATAAGAACAGCTCTGGAGAAGCCTTCATCCCGTATTCTCACAACAATGGATGACGATGGTGGATGGCATTTTTCCTACTCAGACTATTTAGAGAACACTTTCCCACTGCTATGAAACACTGGTCTGTAACCTGATATTGATAGAAAAAAATACAGTGCTTATTTCTAATAGAATGTAATCACTAATTTTTTCCTCTGCTAACATTCTTTTTCAGGCCCAGCTATGTACCATATTCTTCTGTTGATTAAGCAGGGAGGCCCATTGGTGTTTTATTTCACCAACTACAAATCCCTGCTCATTAGTAAGAAATGACACGGATATTTAATACATTTTAGAAACTCTGGGGATAAGCAGAATGCTCTTTGGGTACCTTTATCCAAGCGAACTAAATTAAGTAGTATATACCAAATCTTTGATATGCTAAATACCACCATGGAACTTGGGGGCTGTAATTCACTCCCAACACTGCCCAGAAGGTGTCACCACAGCCTCATTGGCTTGAAGGACCTGGGGCCATGTGGGGGAATAGAAAGCAAAGGGAAAGAGACACAAAGAAAAAAAATCTTGACATAGACAAAGGAAAATAAGCAACTATTGGGCAGTAATAGCACCAAAGGTAGAAACCTAAGACACTCACCCTGAACTAAAATGTAAATCAGCACAGGAGAAAGTGGAGCTCCACTCATCAGTGAGAATGGAAGTGGGATATTCCAGGAAGGTGCTACCTGAGGGAGGTGCTTTGTGGAAAGTGAAAAGCAGGTGGTGGACAGGAAATATCCATGTACTGAACCTGGTCCAAAGTTCTCTCCTAAACTGGCTTACCTTAGTACCACATCAGTTGTATAAGCCACACTGGAGCTCATGAAAAAGAAGATAAAAGAACAACTGGAAAAAGATGCTAGGAAGAATCAAAGAATATAAAACACAAAGTCTTTTATTGAGAAGTTACACAAATTAACTGCAAATTACTGCCACAGTCAGACAAGAGGGAGCTTCAAGGCACAAAACTTGTCGCTGCAGTCTGTCTTGCTTTGTTGTGGTGTCTTTACCCATGTACCAGTAGCTAAGAGTCACCCTTTTACAGTACTACATCTTTTAATCTTTGCTCTTCCCCCTGCAGTTTAATTAAAAGACAATGAACCTTTTAAAGTAGTCAAATGGAAAATATAAAATTCTATCAAAGCTTAAGATATTCCTGCTCTCGGAGCATGAGAAGAATTCAAAATAACATACTTGGTATTTTATTACATTCCAGTCCCTCTGTGCCTTTTCCTCATCAGAGGCTCTTGGTTGGAATTTGGAGCCAGAAAACTAGCTCAATCCCAGACTGAAAGAGACAAATGATGGTCCAGTTAGATCAATTTGATTTGTTCTCTAAATAAGTACATTTGATATTAATTTCTAGAATAATATTGTTCTAACACTGTATTCCCTCTATGTTTAACTGACAAGGGTCTAAAATTTCTAAAGTATTTGCTCAATGTGTTGTCAGTTTTAGGGTATCTTGGCTAAAACAAGTATAGTAAAATAGTATTGGATGACATGTAGGCCTGATGCTTAGCTTTCCTCTAACTCTAACATCTATTAATTTTGGCAAAGGGCACCAAGACAAATCCATGCCATTTGAAATGTTCCATGGGAGTCTTTAAAAATGAAGGTCTTGACTACTCTTTATGGACATTAAAATGCTTCATCCCAAGGACCCCTTTATAGCAAATTGCCGGTTGTTCTGCTTAATCTGCTTTGACAGGATGAAGGGATGAGCTGGCCCTAGAGGGATGGGATACAGAGGCTGAGTAGTTCAAACTTGAGATTTCCAATAAACCATCTCCTACAATTAGAAGAAGGTATAGAGAAGATTCATTTCAGCAGATAGTTTCAATCCATTAATAATTCTTTTATTTCCCCTTATTTCATCACTAAGAATCTAACTAAAATCATGTTCTTCCAATGTTCCACCCTAAACTAGCAATAACACTAGTATAATCAGCCTGGTAGAACATTGGAACACACACATATCCTTCTTAGTCACTTGATTCTGACACTTGCCATCTTAATTCGCAATTTCTGATAAATTCAAATCCTTTATAAAATTACTTTTATCCAGTCATTACTATTCTTTATCCTTAAGTTCAATGATCCAATGGAGGTTGAAACTTCTGTAGCCTCTTTTATTCATACTGGAAATACCTGCATATTTCAGTTAGTTACTGAATATTGGCAGAACATAAGACATAGGTTTAATTATTCCTGTACAGATTCTTACTAGTATAGGAATATTGCTAAATGCTTCTAAAGACACTACACTTCACTTGTTAATGCTAACTCTATGCCTTTTTTTTGTCCTTCTATAACTAGGTTTACCTTACTTCTTAATGCCTCCTTCAGAATGGACAATTACAAGAATTAAATTTATCCTAACAAGGCTCCTAGAGCCATAAAATCTATGAAAGTGACCTTAAAATATAAAAATAATAAAAATGGACAGGTGGGGAAAATGTCTCTCACCATCACCTCCAAAGGTTTAAATAATGAAAAATGATAATTTATCAGGAAAGATTATACCATTTCAGGGAATGTCCCTCAAACTTAGTGTGGTCTTAAATTATAGTAAACAATAGTCAAAGGTCTAGCCTAATCGTGAAAATATCTAGCTTGCTCCTTTCTTGGTCAAAGTTTCTTAATTTTTGGTATCAAAACATCATTCAACTTGTACTAATTTAACAGGAAGCGAAATGAAAGGCAAAAACTTTTCAACAATTAAAATATAGGGACACCCTGGTGGAGTAATGTTGGGTCCATCACCTCCCCCCAAGTGCAGTCCGCATACATTCCAAGGATCCAGGTTTGTATCCCAGAATCTGGGGGAACACCACAATGAAAAACTAGATGAAAAAAATTTTAAATATGCTCCTAAAATATGAAAGCATTTTAAAAAAGGTGATTTGAAGTAAAGGCTTCCAAATTAGAGAAACCCAAGTCTATTGATTACTGACAAGTTCTCAAAAAGCCTTAAGTTCATTCTATTCCTCTATAAATATTAACAATATCAGCCATGTAGGTTTGTCATATTAGAATAAGATAATTTAGGTAAAATATGCAACAAAATGCCTGTCATAGAACAAATAAATATTCAAGTGATAGCTATAACTGAAAAGATTTTCCTGGGGTGGGGGGAAATCCATCTAACAATGACAACATAATATTCACTTACATGACTTGCTTTATAATAGCAAAATAACATTCTATATGGGAGAATACATTAGTTTAATCCTGTTAACAATTTAAAATTAACACACAGAATATTATAGAACTTTCAGTAATGATGATGCCCTAACTTCACAATTTGATGTAAAATCTAACACATACCCACTTCCCAAAATAGAAAATATGGTAGATAGAATATAAACATAGACAACTGAAAACAAAAGACATAAATAGGCTCATAAACAAGATATATACTTCCACGGACCAGAATGGAATGAGAAATGCAAAACAGTGTGCAGTACTGAGGCTAATGGGTTCCTGGCTCTGGAGAGAAATAGGGGAAGGCAGAAGTTAGGCTTCAGCATGGTACAGGGAACTAAATGGGTTTCACAGAGATGAGGAACACACAGGTATATGGTTGATACTGGGGGCTGGTGTGGGGCTTCTCATGTGAAAGATGGCTCAGTGACTAAATCTGCCAAACTCATAATATTACTCTGGGTTAAACACCAAATTGTCCAGAGAGGAGTTGCGGAGAAGCAGATGCAGGTAACTGAAAGATCATCACAGGAAGGAATAAGCAAAGTCAATTAAAAAGAACGAAGCACCCATAAGCCCTCTCACTCAAATTAGGTCCCCAAACCAAAATTCACAGTAATCTAATCTTACCTAAGGTATCCAGCAAAGTCAGCAAATCAACAGTCAGAAAATGAACTGACTCCATATAAAATAAGTTTCACTGAAATAGTCTGAAGGACTAAAGGAAGTACGTTTAGGATGTTTGAAGACATAAATTAAGAAATATTTTCCAGCAAAAGAATATAAGTTATAAAATAAAAGGCAGAAATAAGAATGGGTGGATACGAAAAATTTGGAAGTGAAAATGTAGTCACTGAAATAAAAACTCAGTAGCATGGATAAAACTTTAGACTGGATCTTTTATACAAAACACTATGGAATCAACTGAAAAAATGCTATTAGATCTATTAAGCTAGTTCAGCAAAGCTGCAGGATATGAAACTGATTATTTAAAAATCAACTGTACCTCTATATTATTACCAATGTATAGAGAACAATTTGAAAATAAAATTAAATAAACAATTCCATTTATGATAGTATTAAAAATATAAAATTCTTAGGAATAAATATAACAATAAAGGTAAACTTGTACACTAAAAAATAGAAAATATTGTTGAAAAAATTCTGACCTAAATCACTGGAAAGACCTCCAACAGTCATGGACTGGAAGACTTACAACTGTTAAGATGACAATATTCCCAAAATTGATTTACAGATTCATCACAATCCCTAGTAAAATCCAGATTCTTTCTGTAGTAACTGACAAGCTGAAACTTAAATCATATGGAAATACGAGGGGCCCTGAATAACCAGACCAATTTTGAGAAAGAATAAAGTTTTATAGTTCATACTTTCTGATTTCAAAACTTAACAAAAAACTAGAGTAATTAAGACCATATGCATTAGGACAGATACAGAGAAATGACACAGAATTAAAATTCCAGTAATAAACCCTTAGATTTATGGTCAATTGATTTTTTAAAAATGATTTATTTTTAAGGAAAAGCACAGGCAGGAATGAAGGCGAGCAGGCAGGCAGACGGACACATAGAAAGAGAGCAGAAAAAAACATTTTTATTTATTTTATTTAGTTGTTCATCTTGGCTGTTGTCCCCATCCCTGGGTCTTGAACCCAGGTTCTTGGAATGTATGCAGATTGCGTTCTAGGCTCCAAACAGCTAACCAAATCACTACTCCACCAGGGCATGCCAGTCTATTGATTTTTAACAGATTACCGAAAGAATTTGATAGGGGAAGGAGTACAATTTTTTTTAACAAATTGTGCTGTGACAAAGGGAAATTCATATACAAAGAATGGAGCAGGCCTCTATAGACGTAAGTCAGAATAGATCAAAGACTTATATGCAGGCACTCAAACTACAAAACTCTTAGAAGAAAACATGAGTAAATATTCTTGATTTCTTAGATATAATCCCAGAAGTATTAGCAGTAAAAAAAAAAAAAAAGCTTGATATATTGAACTTTATGAAAATTAAAAACTTCATATTTCAAAGGACATCAGGACAGCCTGAGAAAAAGACAACCTACAAAACTTGAAAAGACAACCTACACAAAGAAGGGAGAAAGAATTTTCAGATTAAATATACAGATAGATAGATACACAGATAAATATATGAATTTAAATTTTTATTTAAAATGTGTTAAGACATGCAATTCAATAATCAAAATACTAAAAATCTGAGTAGAAATTTTCCCAAAGAAAATACAGCAACCAACAAGCATGTGAAAAGATGCTCATTAGTCATTAGTAAAGGAAATGTAAACCAAAGCCACAAGGTATCCTTTCATATGCACTAGGATAGATAGAATAAATTGACAGACTATAACAAACATTGGCAAGGATGTGGAAAAACTGGAACCCTATACATTGTTGATGAGATTGTGTAGCTGCTTTTCACTATTCCTCAAGATGTTAGAGCTCTGTGATGTGGTCCAGCAATTCATTTCCAGCTATACAGCCAAGAGGAATGAAAATGTATATTCACACAAAAACTTGTACATAAATGTTCATAGCAGCATTAGTGACAATAACCAGAGAGTGGAATGAATCTATCAAATGATGAATGAATAAACAAAATGTGGTAATATTATTTGGCAAAAGACAAAAAAAAGAAGACTAAGATACTGACATATATACACAACATGTATGAATCTCAAAAACATTATAGAAAGTGCAAAAAGTCAGTTATAAAAGGTCACATATTATATATCATTTATACAAATTTCAGAGTAAGCAAATATTGAGAGCTAGAGAGTAGATCAGAGGTTATATAGGGCTGGAACATCAGTAAATGAATGGAGGAAAAATTAAGAATGATGGTCAGTGGGAGGAGGTTTCTTTAGGGGGTGAAAAAATGTAAATATTATAAAATTAGGTTTTGGTTATAGTTGCAGAACTCTGTAACTATACTAAACCCATTGAATGTATAATTTATACTGGTGAATTTATGGCATGAAAATTACCTCAGTAAAGTGTTTATAAAATGGCTGAGGATGGGATGACATACAAATTGGTATCAATATATTGAAGAACAATTGGACAAGACCTAGCAGAGTTAATTATACACCTATACCCACCAACTGCCCTCTTAGGTATATAACCAGGCAAAAACAAACAACCTCCCCATAAACATAGGTATAAGAAGATAGATCCAGGAATGTTAACTATAGTACTGTTTTTGTTTTTTCAGTGTAGTAATTCTACACATTAAAATAATTTCCTATGTATAGGTTCCCCATTCCTGAGATATGCTTCAACGCACCATATAGCATTGTTTTTAATAATGCTTATTATGAAGAAATTAATGAATAAACTGGGGGTTGTTCTTAACATCAAATACCATATAAAATATATCAAAGAAAATTAAATCTCAGGAATTATATGTTGAGGGAAAAAAGCAAATTACAGAATAACAAACATAGTGTGATACAATTTATAACTGAAAACCAAGCTACACAACATCGCATATCACTTTGGACACATAAGTAAAATAAAATCAGTACCATCAAGGTACTTATAACTTTGGAGATGGAATATAATGAAATTTGGGGAAAATGTATTTGTAATGTATCATCTTCATCATCATTTAAAAATTCTACATCAAACATGACAAAATAACATGAATGTATTCACCTGTATAATAGGTATATGGATTTTACTTGTGTCACTCATTTTTTTTTAGTATTTTAAAATATATTTTAACACACAAAACAATGGCATGATCCAATATATCAAAATTTCCTCCAATGAGTAAAACTTCTAAAAGGATATTTTGTTTTTCAATCACTATATCAAGGTCAAATATTATTTATTTATGACAGCATTTAGGCACCACTGAAAGTCAAAGGATTCATTTTGTTAAAATGTTCATTTTTTAAAAAAAGGGAAATTACTATGCATGAATTCAAACACTTTGAAAATCAGATGCTCTCAGTCCTTCCTATAAATGTCACCTGACAAGGTCATTGTTTCAAGAATACAGCAATTATTCAGGAATCAGAACATTCAGTGGGGTATTCGCCCTACTGTTATCTCAGTAGGAATCACAGAAATGACAACTACAATCAACTTTTAAAAAAAAATTACCTATGAGTTTAAGGATGAAAATTATTTCTAACCTTATGAACTTTCACACTGTACTAAAAGAAATTCTTTTAGTTTTCCTTTATGTCAGCAATGCATGTGATAGTCTACGTTCAACCTTTCACAGTTACTCAAAAAAAGTAATTCTATTTGCCATAATTCTACTTACCAAAAATAAGATGAAGCAAATATATTAAACACTAAGTCATCTCTTATCCAAAAGAGTTGAATGCTTTATGAAAAACAATGCTATATATAAATGGAATCTAACAATATATGGCCTTTTGTGACTAACTTTTTTCACTTAGCATAAGGCTCTCAAGATTCATTCGTGTTGTAACATTCATCACTTAATTATTTATTTTTTTTTAAAGGAAAGGGGCAAACAGAAATGGAGGGGAGCAGGCAAGCAGGCAGGAAAAGAGAAGAGGCAAAAGCATTTTACATTTGTTTTTTAGATGTTCCCTTCAGTCCCAGGACATAAACACAGGTCCTTGGAACATATGTGGACTGCACTTGGTGGGAGACAGAAGACCTAACTGCTACTCCACTGGGGCACACTACTTCTTAATTCCCTCTAATGGTCAAATGAGCTTTCACTGTATGAATTTATCATTTGATGGACCTTTGGATTCATTTCCACTTCCTTTAGATTAGATCTTTTGTTGGCTGTGTTAAAAGTAATATAATTTCCAGATATTTTTATCTTAGAATTTCAAAGCACTTGACAATGGCTACCCCCTATTGTCTATAAAAATGACACGACTACCATGCTTTTATAGTTGTTGAAAATGAAGAAAAATCCAGATTTCCAGTGGTAAAACTATAATTACTGAGACTAAATTTACTGGCAAAGTTACTCCTAAAATCTAAAACAGAATCATTTCCCAAGTACTTCCTTTTTCATAATCTGCTTACTGAAGAGATCTTTAGGAAAAGTAGGGCCAAACAGCATCTGAAAAATAACCCATGAAAAGTATAGAGATCTTTTATTCAATACAAAAACCTCAACCAACACATAGTCTGCAAACATGCCAATGTTATTGGCCATTCCTCCTGACAGAAGCTGGGTTTCCTTAGGACTCAATGCAACACAACTGCTCTCAACATAATACCAATTTGTCTAGAATTCACACATAAAAAAAAATGGCTGATTCTGCCAGTTCCTAGGAAGACATTTTTTCTTCCTAAATACCTTTTTCTATATTCTTCACTATCATTGCCATAGCAGTGAAATGATATGGTAGATTGATATTTGAATGGTTTCCATATAAAAGATCATACCATTGGCAAAGAATAGTTTTATATCATTTTTCCCCCTCTCTGGGTACCTTATCTTTTCTTGCTTAAATGTGTTATGATTTCCAGTATAATGTTAAATAGAAGAGCTGAGAGTGGACATCCTCACCTTGGTCCTGATCTTAGGTGAAAAGCATTTAGTTTTTGACCATTAAGGAAGATGTTAGCTGTGGATTTTTTATATTTTCTAATCATGTTGAAGGATTTCCTTTGTTTTTTTGTAAATGCCTAGAATCTTTTGGGTCTTCATTGTAAATTCTTAATTTAAAATTTTAAATGCACTATCACATTACATAGGTTTAAAGTGTGCATCACTGTAAATCAACACAGTATACACATAAAGTTCTCCACTAACAGTCCAATTGCAGAACTTACTTACTATTCCCAGGTGGTTAAGTGTTTTTACCAAGAAAGGACACTGATTTTGTCCAAAGTTTATTCTATATCTATTGAAATAATCATATGTTTTTGTCCTTTGTTCTGCTAATTTGATGTATTCCATTTACTGATTTTCAAATGCCAAACAAAACTTGCATTCTGGGATAAATTGCACTAGGTCATAGTGTAAAATGTTTTAAATATGTTTAAGGTTTTGATTTGTTAGTATTTTGCTGAAGATTTTTGCATCTATGGTCATAAGAGGTATATACTGGTCAGCATTATTTTTATGTTTGTCTTTGTCTAGTTCTAGTATCAAGGGCAATACTGGGCTGAAAGAATAAGTTGAGAAGTATTCTCTCAAGTATATTTGTAATAAATATTTGTAAAAGACTGGTATTAATTGTTCTTTAAATATTTGATATAATTCACCAGTTAAGCTACACTTGTATGAGCTTACGAGAAGTTTTATAATTACCAGTGTAATCTTTTGCTTATTAAACAGGTGTTTTGAGATTTTTCATTTTTCATTGCTTTTGCCTATCTAGGAACTCTTCCTTTTCATCTACATTGTCTGATTTGTTGGTATTGTTTATAGTGCTACATTTGGCTTTTTTCATTTCTCTATATTCTATATCTTGTTGCCTCATCATTCATGAGTTTAGTAATTTGAGCCTTCTTTCTCTTTTTCCCTTGTTAGTTTAGCTAAAGTTCTGCTAATTTTGTTGATCTTTTTGAAGAACCAAATTTTGGTTTTTAAAAATTTTCTCTACTGTTTTTCTAAGTCTGTATTTTTATTTCTTCTCTGATATTTATTATTTATTTTTATTCTGCTTCATTGTGTTTTTTAATCTATTCTTAAAATTAGATTATTGATTTTAGTTTTCTTTCATCTTTTAATAGAGGCATTATAACCTAGAATGATTCTGGTATTTCAATTAATCTCTATCTGGAGCCTTATGTCATTACCATAGAGTTTTGATTACTGCAGCTTTCTACTGATTTTTGAAATTGTGTTCACATTGCAGGAACAAGAGTATAGAAATATAATTTATTTTTGTATATTGGTCTTTTATCCTGATACCTTGATGAACTCAATAGATCTAATAGCTTGTGTGTGTTTCTGCTCTAATATTTATTATTTTCTCCTGTTGCGTTGTGTTTACTTAGTTCTTTTTTTCCATTCTTAAGATTAGGTTATTGATTTTAGCTCTTTCTTCTTATTTAATAGAAGAAACATGCCTACAAATATCCATGTAACCACTGATTAGCTGAATCTCAGAAATGTTTTGTTTTCATTTTCATTCTCTCAAAGTATTTTCTTATTTCCTTTGTTATTTTTTATCTTTGATTCACTGGTTACTTAAGAGGGTGTTGTTTATTTCTGGATTTCTCAAATTTGTTTCACTTGCTTCTGACTCCAGTTGCAATGTGTCT
>RJWH01001855.1:95095-302377 GCA_004363575.1 Solenodon paradoxus
CTTTTAGGTCTTCATTGTTTCTGCTGAAAAATTAGCTGTTAATCTTATTCCAGATACCAGTAATGTTCGTTGCTTTTATATTTCGTTGTTGAGACTTTACTTTGGCTTTTTATAGTTTTATTATGCTATATGTAGGTAAGGATCTCTTTCTAAGTTCATTGCCTTCATGAACTCTATTGAGCTTGTTAGATAGATAAAGCTTTTCATCTGAATTTCAAAAGTTTTCTGCCAATAAGCTCTCAAATACACTTTCCACTCCTCTCATTCTTCTTTTGGGATTCACAAAGTGTGCATGCTTAAAAGTATCACACAAGTCTTGGGAACTGCTGCCTTTTTTTTCTTCATTTTTTCTGTTCCTCACCCTGGATAACCTCACTCAAGCTATTATGTTCAATGATTGACTCTTCAAGTTCAAACCTGATGCTGACACCCTCTAATGTACTTTTCATTTCAGTTACTGTATTTTTCAAGTCCAGAATGTCTATTTTGTTCCTCTTTATAACACTTATCTATTTATTGATATTCTCTACTTGGTAGACATTATTCTCATACTTTTCTTTACTTTGGGCATGGTTCCTTGAGCTCTCTGAACACCTGTAAAATATTAATTTAAGTCTTTGTCTAGTAAGTGAAATATCTTACTTGGGGTCAGTTTCTATTGATTGTTTTCTCCCCTATTTTTATATTGCATTGTTCTGTTTCTTTCTTAGTTTTATGTTTTTTGAAAACTGAACAACTTGAATAATATAATGTGCCAACTTGAGAAATAAAATTCTGTCTCCTGTCATCAGTTTTGTGTTATTGTAGCTGTTTAGTCTGGAATCGTTATATAAAATCTATATTCTTTGTTGAATTAATCATAGAAGCCTCTGCTCAGTTAGTTTAATGGTCATCTAATGACTGAACAAAAGTTTCCTTATTTTTCTTGAATCTGTCAGTCTTGTCAAGTCACTCCATGGCTGAGACAGCTCTCAACATCGCCGTCAGCAGCCCTGTCAGAGCCTTCACTCCCTGCTCATACAAAGATCAAGTCCAAATAGAAAAGTGGTTTTTCTAGATTTCCAAGAGTATCTTGAGGATTTATAAAGATTTCTATAAACATGTTATTCTTTAGATTTTCTGTTTAGGTGTTTTGGTCAGTCATTTTTGTTGGCCCCAACTGGCATCATTACCTTGAGCAGCTGTAATATTAAGGGATTGCTTCTAATTGTTTTCAACAAATGCCCTAACAATAGGATTTTCTGCACTGAGTGAACTGAGTAAGGTCAAATAAAGTCCTGTGAATAGAGCATTTCCAAGTGAGATCTCAAACAAATCAAACAGTAACAATTATCTGGTAATATGGCTCCTTGGAGTGCCGCAAACTCATTCTGCCTCTGCCTCTAGCTAAGTCAAGCTGCTGGTTTCAATGTCTGTTATCGTTCTGATGGTGTTTACTTTCAAGGCTACTGAGATGCCTAGGAGACGATACAAGGAATAAGGCTAGTTAAAACACCACAAAACTTGCTGCTCTTAAGATTAGTCACTTTTCTTGATTAAGTTTTCCTCATATTGTTGCAAGTCTTTGATTAAATATGGCTATCTCAAAAAGCTGACTGAGATTATTTTTGCTAGGGTGTTGCTGATTTAGTGGGATATCAAATTTCGGAGCTCTTATTCTGTCATTCCAAAAGTGCTTTAAATTATTCATTTTATAAGTAGTATGTCATGCTTATTTACATTTTAATAGATGTTTTTACAATATAGGATAACGGAATTCAATTCTAATATTATACATTTGTCATTTCAAACTGCATACAAACATGCTCATTTAGTTCATCATGTGTTAAAGAATAGTTTATTTTTAAAGGATTTATGTTTTGATATATCCCCTAACAGACTGTTACATAGGTTGTACTTTTTTCCATTTAAAATATGTTATTTGTTAATTATATTTCAATAAACTAGAAAAAGGTATATAATACCCTAGTATCAAACATTTTGTTATACAACATGATTTAAAGAATGAAAGCAGGGGAAGCACAAGGTACTAGGTGTTTAAGAAATCAGACATGGTGGCAATAGTCAGAGAAACCTTCGTAGTAGAGGTAGTTCGCAAGCTATTTTAATATATTAGAAGTTAGTCAAGGAAATAAACCCTGCGGTGTTAACAGTGAGACTCTTGAGAACCAAGTGCTCCAAACAGAGTAAAAGGCATGAAGAATTACAAGTGCATGGTCTATTTGGAGCTTAAGCCCTGTTTCTTAAGCACAGTAAAAACTGGTGGTACTGAGGTGCAGTTTAAGTTGCCAAATTTGCGTTGAGTAAGATTACCAGAGTGGATATTAACCAAAGTAAGTGGAAGGAGCAAGAAAAGATAAATATCTACTTCTCAAATACTGTTTTATATTTTAAGCAATGATAATTTAAGGGTAACCCTTAAATGCTAAAAAACAATAAAAATGGAAAATCTAAACATTGCACAAATTTTTTTTACTGACAACGCAATCTAGTCTATAGTTTCAAACTGAAATATTCATTAGCAATCATGGAAAAGTGTGAGCAGGCCACTGCTTTGTCTTGTGAGAACAGCTGCCTGTGCTGTCACAGCTGTGTGTCATGTTGCAATGCTTTTTTTAAAAATAGTAATAACCATTTCATAGTATCTTTTCACTGTGTCTAAAAGTATGATATAGACAGTAACTCATTAATCCTCACTACTCTAGTCAGAAAGTAAGTCCACATATAGGGTAGCATGAAATGTAAGAAAATCTTAGTTTACCTCTTGTAAAAAAAATTTATCAGGCTACACATGAAATTTCATCTACAATTACTACATAATTCTCATGGGATCTTACCTCAGTTCCTTATTTTCTCCTCCACAGTTTTGTCCACTGGTCTATAAAAGGAAAACTTTTAGCGACCCATCACAAATTTTACCTAAGCTTTCTGTATTCCTTTCATTCCTAAACTCAAACACTATCCATCCACTGCAAGCACATAAATTCCTTCAAGGTAAGTTCTGTAAAGAGAAAGAGAAACATCTGACTACTGTTGGCAATCATTTTATAACAGGATTGCTTTGCTGCTTCAAGTAATATAAGAATAGGTTATGAAATATAGAGAATTATGCTGAAGGACAACGTCCTTGTCAAGTTCTGTTCTTTGCCTTTCAAGTATGTGACTAACCACAACCATATTGTACCTGCTTATCTCTTTTAACCCTAACCAAAAAATTCAACAGAATCTTGATTTGGCAGGATAAAACTGAATACTAGTGATTGTAATAGCAGCTCCATCAGTGGCAACTTTTGTATTTAAAAAAAAACAACAAAGTAGTTCATAGTTATTGCAGAATAAGAAAATGTAATGGATGTGCCTGCAAAAGCAGTCATCTTGCCATCTTCCTGAACTTGATGAAAATCTATTTGAACACTTCTGCATTGTATGACTAGTATGAACCAGCTGAAAACCTAATTTACAATAACATTCTCCTTTCTATGCTAAACTGCCTGGGTTCTATTATTATATTAAATCCAATATTCTAATATTCTTCCTGCTTCTCACTTTCATCCTCTACTCCTAAAGTGGCAAAGTATAAAATATCATAATAGTAGACCTGAGGAAATTTAGTAATAAGGCAGGTATCGGTTTAACCTAGATAAATGATTTTCATAAATTATTTCTCTGTATAGTTACCATGTCACATCTAGGTACTGCTAAGTTTCTGTCAACTCAGTCAGAACATCCAGGAGATGAAGAGCAATTTTAATTTGATTTTTTTTCTCCCCATGTCTATGCTTCCATATTTTTTCACATTCTTAGGGAATGTTCAAAAACATTCGACGATGAGTAAACCTAGAAATATGTCTAATATCTATGGGAGAAAAGTGTTATGATTCAATTCAACAAGTACTTTCTGAATATAATGTCCAATACTGTGCTAAGTACAAACATAGTGATTCATAAAGCAATAGCTAGGTTCAAATATATGCTCTGTGTCACTAGTATTTACATTTCATTAAACACAACAATCCAACAATTTATATTTTCAGCCTCAGTTGCTAAGTAAATATGATGAAATTACAAAATCACCACATGATATTGGTAAATTTTAACCCAGAACTATTAAACTACAAAGACCACATCTACAAACACCAATTGACACTTTCTTCCTATAGGTGTATTCACTTGGCTTTTACAATCTATTTGCTATTCATGTCTAAAATTTTTATTATAATATAATACATATATAATCACAATATATGATGTTACAATAAATACACTTCCATGACTCAAAAGTTAACACTAGGTGTAGAACTGAAAATCCAGTAGCAGTAAGGATACCTGGCATGCAGCTCTTGATGTCACGCATTGAAAGGAACCAGGATTTCTTGGAGAAATTAATTCTTGAAACACTGAGGAAAGGAATGTATATGCAGAGCCTAGAACAACTTGCTACACCAGAAAGCAAGAAAATGATCAAAAACTACTGGAGGCATTTGAAGCAACACAGGAGGCAGCTTGAAGAGTTTTTCCACTGGCTAAATTTGGGAGAGTAAAACCACTGAAATAAAGTGAAGCCCATGTGTCCTTAGTCATACAAATTTATTTTTTAATTAACAGGAAGGAAAAACTTTTCCTTCTAGTAGAACACCAACTAATAAATGTAGAAGGAATAAAAGAGTTAGAATATCACAGGTTGAAGAATATCCTTCAAGAAACTATCCTGTACTCTTTAAAAAGTCAACTGAAGTCACTTCTTGTTTCACTCTCCAGAGGAGCAACTGACACTTATCCGGGAAGGGCGCGCCACTGAGAGAAGTCTACAGCAGGCACCTCAGACCAACGCAGAGTGCTTCAAAGCTTTCATTTGTCCAGATAAAATCACTGCTCCATCTGAAAATTTTGTCGTAAGGTGTGAGGTAAGAAAACAAGAGTTCATGTACATACAAATGCTAACCAGTTGTCATATCATCATTTATTACTGATGGCCTACTTTTCCTGAACTAATTAAAAATGTCATCTTTATTATTTGCTACATTTCCATATGGATTTGTGTCTGTTTTTTGACTTTCTATTTGATCATTTGCTTATATATTTGTATAGTCTTAACACACTATTTAAATCAACATAGCTTTATACTATGTTTCAACATCTGAGTGGGACATTTGATCATCATGCTACTTTTAAGGAACGCTGATCAGTCTTGTTTATTTTTTCATATAAACAAACTTTAGATTGGCTAATTCCAAAATTTACCTAGAAAACTATATCTCACACATACATTTCTCCTATAGTCAATCTTTTCTCTTTCTGTTAAGAGTTCTACATCCCTCTTCTTTATACTAAAATTTTAATCTCTTAAAAGCTTGGTTTCAGTCTCATTAAGCAGAAAGGTAATCAAGAATCTCTTCAATGCTAACCAGTAACCTTTCTCAGATTCTACTTGCCACTTTGAAGTACCAGAAACTGTTAACAAATTGCCCTTTCCTGAAATTCTCTATTCTTTTTTTTCTATGTCTGCTTCACTGACATACTTAGCATCCTCTCATCATTGTTCTCTAGCTCTTATTTATACCAGGGAAGCATCTTGTGTCCGAATATCTGCCCTTGGTATATACATCTTCCCTAAAAGATATAAAAAGATATATGCATACATATCTATATATCTCTATGTATAGATGTTATGAAATACTTAATCAAATGAATGAACTTCTAAATTCCTATCCAGTTTAACTATTTTTATATTAAATTTCCTAACATAGCATTTTCCTTCTCAAAGTCTGATGACCTTCAGTGTTGACAGAAAGAAGCACAACTCTTTAAACAACAACAAAACCCCCATCATTCGTCTCTATTTCTCCATTCAGTCTGTTGTAGTCTCTGGAAATCTCCATTGTGTGTCTGTAAGAGAATGTAAGTCGTCCTCTTGGAATTTTCTTTTTTGTTTGGTAGTCATGTGTATGTCCTATTCATAAAATTGCATTTGAAGATCCTCCAGTGGTATTAAATAGAACTTTTTACAATGTGGCTAGTAGCTTTTATTTTAGACAGCACAGATATAGAAATTTCCATCATTGCAGAAAGTTCTATTTAACACCACTGAGCATCTAAAATGTGGCTACTGACTATATACTAGACAGTGTGGTCCTGGAGGGCAATAAGTTAGTTTTCCGATCTTAGAATACTTATTGAGAAGTAACTATGCTCCAAATCTGGTTTAAAAACTTTATATATATTACTTCATTTATACTTTTCTATTATCAATCTTTTTCCCAGTAAGTAAACAGAAAAAGGTCAAATAACTTCCATAAAGTCCTAATTCTTTAGAATTAACAATAATGATGCTTATCAACAGAACACTGGACTGAGAATATCAAAAATATGGGAAGGAGTATGGTAACCATAAAATAGTACTCTTTAGAATAGTTATCCATTTGGCCTCTCTGAAGATGCCTTCCAAATCACTGTGTACATACTTTTATCTGCACCAGTTGAATACTTTATATGGGTTCCAAGTAGTCTTCTATCCCTGCATATAATGTTCTAAAATTCAGTATAAGTTTAATGTACAAAAATGTAATGCTAAAATAAAATGTGTTATAATATATACAATGGGACTATTATCCAGGAATAATGCACTGATTCATGTCATAACATGGCTGAACCTCAAAAACACATTAAATGAAAGAGGTCAAAGTTACATAACACACACTGTATGACTCAGTTTATGTGAAATGTCCAGAATAGACAAATCCACAGAGATAAGAAAGAAGATTAGAGGCTGCCTAAGGGCTGGGAGTGTTAGGGGAAATCAGGAGTATCCAAGTGGATATGGAGGGGGTTTTTTTGTTTGTCTTTTTTCTGGAGTAATGAAAATCTTCTAAGATTGTAAATATCATCAAAACCACTGAATTGTATGTTTTAAATGGGTGACTTGTATGGTTAGTGAATTATAGCTCAATAATTGTTTTTAAAAATAGAATCATAATTATATGTTTATAGAAGTGTTCTATTCCTAAGAACTAAATATAGATTATGAAGTACCTATAATATACCTTTAATTTAGGTATAATCTTTGACAGAAATATTTCTAATATATTGAAAAGTAGAATAAAATTATCATTTTCAAAATTATTTTTTTCAGGATTAGACAAAAGAAATCTTTTTTAGAAGTCAATAAAGCAAAAAATAATCTGGAGTAGCCCTGACTAAAGCAGAGTGAAGATTCAAGACCCTCGCAGTGAGACTCCTGCCAGTCTTCAAGGTTAACATCTAAGGCATCACTGTGGGCTTGGGGAGAAGTTGGAAGATGCAGCAAGAAGTAACACAAATTGTTGGATAAATACAGTGAAGCAAAAACTGCACAAAGAGCTGTTTGCTAGGTTACCATGTAATGATAGCTTAGAATTCTCTTGTGTTAGTAACATATAAACATGTGAATTCTATTTATGTTAGGTTTGTCAGTTGCTTCTTGATTAGACTTAAAGAATGTTACTTCAAAGTATGACTTTTTCTAAGATCTAGATCTACCAAGATCTACTTCTAGTTTAAGTGGGTTTTTTTTTTCCTTACCTACTTGGAATAGGAACTTAACAATTGTGCTTATAACAACAAAAAATGAGTAAATATCCTAAAACTAAAAAATAGATGTCCTAGATCTGTGATATCAGAAAAGGTGCTTTTCTGGATCAATATCACTTACTGAGTTAATGAGAAATAAAGCAGAAAGCAGTTTTTAACTTTAACTTGTACTTACATAACTTATATAACTCACTTTTAGTTGGATGGTTTGTTAATATTTAAAATTTGTTATATTATTGCATTGTATATGACATATACTAGACTATGAATTTTAATTATACTAAAATCAGAACTGGTCATTTATTTCCATGAAAAAAATATTTAAGGCTAAAGCAAATAAAATTGTGCTTTTCAAAACTGTTTTGTGGTATACCCTGGTGGAGCAGTGGTTGAGTCAATGGCTTCAGAAGGAGTGCAGGCCACATACTGCTGGGTTCAAGTGAGTGTGCATGGGGACAATCAGTGTGGACAACCAAATAAAAATAAAATAAAAAAGCTTCTTCCTCTCGCTGCCTACCTACTGCCTACTTGCCTTCATTCTTGCTGGCACCTTTCCTTCAAAAAATGTTTTGTCAGGGATGGACAAAGAAATCATTTTGGAAACCAAATACAGCAAAATAACTTCAACTCCCTATTTTCACTAAACAACTCCAAATCACCAGAATTAGATCTTTAAATTCAAATTAATAATCTCCTTTTACACTTGTAGCTCATGCAAAGGTATGATCTTTCCCTTTTAGAAATGTCCTGTAGATTTTCCCTTTCCTTTCTTTAACCTAATTTCTAACTTAAATCAAGTCTACGCCTACCTTTTGCATCAATAGTTTTAGAACAGTCCTCAAGTGTTACTCCCTGTTATTTCTCTATTCAAAAACTTACAATTATTCTCTATAATTAAACTTTCTCTCAGTGAGAGTTGATTTTATATATCAATTTGACTGGGCTACACAGTATCCAGATATTGGGTCCAACATTATTCTGGGTGTTTCTATGTGGTATTTTGGGACGTGATTAACTTTCTTTTTTAAAGGAAAGGTGCAGGCAGGAGTGAAGGGTTGCAGGCAGGCAGGTGGGAAGAGAGAGGAGGAAGAAGCACTTTATTTAGGTCACACTGGGATATGTAGTCTGTGCTTCTTGGAGGCAATTGGTCTAACCGATGTTTCACAGGGCACACCTGAAGTGCATTCTTTACTCTATTTTTCAAAGTCAGTTATATTACTTTGCTAAAGTAAATATTACCTCTAGGACACCATCTGGTAAAAATCTCTGGATTAACTCAAAAAAGGAAGTGAATGAATTTTTATATATTGCATAGTGGTGGTTGCAAAACTGCAGTAAAATATGTTTTCAATGCACTGGTGTGAGACTGCAGAGCTCAACTACCTCATCTGATTTGATCCAAAAGGTTTAGAACATATAAGGCAATATCTTATAAATAAGAAAAAGGGATTTTTTCTTTTCTAACATTCCTGTGACTGGAAGAAAATAACAATAATCCAGGTAATTGAAGTCCATGAACTAGGAAATATGAATTTGGCATTTTAGAAATTATTCATTAGAAAAATAACATGCAGTTCCATAATGATAGGACCCAACATGTCAGAGAAATCTAAAGCCATATAAGAAAATTGGATAAGACCCAATAATGTTATTGTGTACATCCCTGCCAGTGAAAACGATCAAATTAGTTTTTCTTCATTTATTTTTAAATAATATGTTGCTTTAGTCTTGATCTAGTCCAATGACTTGAGCAATGGAACTTCCCCTCAACTCTCCTGGGAATCCATTCCAGAGACTAATAGAGTTCACGTCAGGAAACATTTCCCGGATTTAGTCTTAAATTTCCGTTACTTAATTTCATCCCATTATTGACCATAAAACCTTTTATTCTACTGTTAAAAATGACTTAACTTCCATGATGTTTCTATGTTTCAAATATTTGTGAAATGTTATTATAGCTAGGCCCAGTCAGAAATGGACAAGTGTTACACATTTTTCAAATCTGTTCCTACAAGCTTAAGTCTAAAGTCCCACATACATTTATTTTCCAGTTTGAACACTAATCAATTTACTTATTTGAGGCATTTACATGCTCTAAACTGGTATTCTCATTGTGATCTCAGCAGCAACATTTAAATAACTTTTATCTTACGCCCATATGATCTGAAGCGTTTGCATATACAGACTAAAATCTCATTGACTGATTTTACTCTCATATTGTATTACAAGATCATATACAATTTGCTACCCACTATCATCTCAAAGTCTCTTGGTATTACTGCTTTCCAAGTACTGTATATCCTGCCAATTGAAAGGCTGTGTTTCTGATTATTTCTCCCCAGATGTATTAGCTACATTTTTCCAGGTTGAATCACATTTCATTTCCTGTTCATATTTCTAACCACTTTAGGTTCCTTTTATCTGCCCTCACTGGTTTTGTCAACACTATCCAATTTAGTACCATCTGTAAATTTAATTATAATGTGTATCCTTTCTTATAAATCATTAATGAAGATTTTCTACAATGATTTATTTTTTAATACCTAATAATGTTTAATGCTTACAGTCTTGCTAGATTCTTAAGAATGTGCCATTTAGTGGCAGATGGTGAACTAACAACAGAATAGAGTTCAGGGTCACTGTTTTCCTTTTTCTGAATATTAGTGTTAAATTACCTCTATGACTATTACCCTGAATAATAACAATGCTTTTATGGACAGTTTCCTACCCTTCTGTAATTTCCACATTCTTCATAAGGTTGGTCAAATGCTACAGAGCTCTCACTATGATATTCTCATGTCCATGATATAAAAGTATCAAAGATCTCTTACTCTAAATTCTGTTGTGTAGTGCACTGTTTGAATTTTAGACACCAATTTACTGAAAATATTGTTATATTAAATTAAAAGTAAAGTTATATATTATAAGTAAAAATTAATTTTGAATTAGCAAGTTGAACCACGATCCATATGGTTCACATGAACAGAGCAAAAACTATTTTGTTTCTCCTTTACGTTTATAACTATAATTTATTTTTAATTTATTGGTTATTTAAAACTACTTGTGCATTAAAAGCTACTTTCAATTATATTTTTATGAGATGTAAATCAGTCCTAAAAGTGCGTTTTGAAAACGTGGTATTAGACACAACACTTGTGTACCCACCACCCAGGTTGAAAAAAGTTATTACCAGTAAACTCAGCACCTACCTGTAAACCTCTTTCCAATTCTATCCCTTTCTCTCCCTAAAGGGAAGACTGCGCCTATGATTTGTATGAAAGTGGTTTATCTCTTTTGTTTATATACCTATATATGTATCCTTATAGCTAAGATGTATTTTTTCAAAAGTTGAATATCGTAGACATTTTAGTTATGTATTTTCATCTCTTTTACTAAGTATTTTATTTTCCTAAATAATGTCATTAATATGTATGCATATTCTTAAGTTACTTACTAGTGTCTATGATAGATAGGTCTTATTTCTCATACTTAAGTCAATAAGAGAATCTTCAACCTGCTTTTTAGTCATCTTATATTTCACTATATTTATTAAAGGAATAGAAAATTCATGTGGGTACCTATATGCAAGAATTATATTTATTTTCTAACAAATTTAATCTTTTACTCTTTTTTAGTTAGCAAAATTTCCTTGCACAGTTTTTGTTTGATTTTAATTTTCATTACTCATCTGTATATCCATGTAACAAATTTATTTCAATCTTTTAATCCAAAATATAAACCAAATTTTGCCCCTAAATTGTATAGGCATGGTGAAGCAAAAAGCTAATGAATATAAAATATCTTTATATTTTTCAATATCTTGTTACTATAAGTGCAATCTTAGAGTAGAATAGTAGGAACCTAAATAAAATTAGTGATTAACAATTTTATCCTCTGTCAGTGAGTCTCTTTGCCCAGTAATATCTGGATTATAAAAGTCAACCATCTAGGAGTGGACTATAATAGCAAATAAAACAGGTTTACAAAAGTCAGCTCACCAAATCCTGGTCCTACAAAGGGATTGACCCATAAGAAGGGTAATTCTGTGGTACCATTCACTCCCTACAGTTTCCCAGGTCAAACTTCTGAAACTGTACTTTCAGCTAGCTTCTTACTCTGACTTTTTCTATTTTCCCCACTTTCTTTTGAAGATTACTTTCCTAATAAATCACTGCAAAATAATTTCTCTCTTGAGCTCTGCTTCTGTAGGACTCAACCTAAGAGAACTGGTGACACAGTGTAAGGGTAGAAAGCACATTGTAAGGGTAAGACTCTGGAGTTGATTCACCAACTCACGGGCTGGCTTTCAAAAATGACAAAATCTGTGCTTTTGATTCAAGGTATACTGTAGCATTGCAACTTCTAAGAGTTTTTCACCTTTGGGAACTGAGATGGAATATATGCATAAAATAATTCATTGACTTGTACAATATCTCCAGATACTGTATAATATCACATAAGATTTCAGTGACATAATAATCAAGATATAAATGATAATTGGAGATAAAGATATCCAAAAAATTATGTGATGATGCAATGTTTCTTCAATACATTTTTAAAAAGTTTTTAAGGAATGTTCACAAAATAAAAATGAACTGTGGGTAAAATTTCAGAGTATACTCTATGCAGGAAGGAAGGAAGGGAGGGAGGAAGGGAGGAAGGGAGGGAGGGAGGGAGGAAGGAAGGAAGGAAGGAAGGAAAGAAGGAAGGAAGGAAAGAAGGAAGGAAGGAACGGAGGGAGGGAGGGAGGGAGGAAGAAACTATGTGATTATGTTATTGACAGGACATCGCCATTGAGTTCAGTGATTCTCTCTAGAACAACGAAAATAGTAGATTAGGAAAAAGCTTACATCCTGATATGTCTTTAATTAAAATTGAAAAGGTACTTTGAGATTGGTAGATGACCACAGGAAACAAGCTAATCACATTGTGGAAAAAGTTGTTTCACAGATTATTTTTAGCCACAGATAGAGGAGTGGTGGATTATAAGCAGCAAAAAGGAACCTGAACAATACTGAGCAATCAATATCCCAGACATGTGGATGTACAATAAGGAAGACAAAGTAGCTTCCACTCAACAGGGATTCAGGGGTGGTCAAATTTTAGGGGTAGCTCCAAATGTAAAGTCAGAACAAAGGTTTAGGACTTAGGGTAATGGTTTTGCATGGGACAAATTTCAGAGGACATAATGGAGAGACTGAAGAAAAAACAAAAGCACTGAAGGATCATGAGATCAAGCACAGAGCATTACTTCAAAGCGAGTTTAAGAAAAAAACAATGACTATATGGGCAAGTATTTGAGCTCATGGGTAAAGGAATATAGAAATATGGAACATGGTGGAAACGAGAAATATTAGGGAAATCAAAAATGCCTAGCAGCTAGAAGATGCTTTAGATATAATGTCTCACTATGACCTTTTGTGATCAATAAGTAAGACTGAGATGGTAAATAACTTCGTCATGGTTATACAATTATTAAAGGAAAAAGTAATGATTTTTATATAATGCTATCTAAATCTAAACTTATATTTTTATAACAATGCCTAACAGATGCTCAAGATTCCAGGTGTAAAGTTAAGGAATTATCTAAGTTGGGTCCTCCATGAAGAGTATGAACCACAGAATATCTTTGCAAAAATTATCTTGGTGTCACCAAAGGAATCCTAGTCCAGATATATTGGCAAGAGAGTAATTCATAAACTAGACTCTTCTATCTTGGCAGGAACCATAACAGCATCTAAAGTGCAGAGGAATTGGGTATGGCATAGATAGATGGCTTGGAACACTAATCCTGGAGTGAAGCTAAAAGTTATTCATTTCCAAGAAAGACTCCAATTTGCTTTGTGTTGACACCAACCTAATTCTGAAGCTAGAGGAAACATGTGCTTTGACTTTTAGTTAATTGAAAAACCAAAAAATTAAAAAATTCGCTTTGTGAGTTATCAAAACTATCTTGTATACACTGTTTTTTGTTGTTTAGATTTCCATCAGAAGATAGTAAGGGCGCCTGAAAACCAAACTAATCAGTTTTTCTGCGTCTAGCATCTTTGAAAGAAAAATAAGAGAGATTGCTAGTAAAAAGAGGACTGGTGATAACCTGCTATGTTTATCTCACACATAAGACCAGTATTATATATTATTATACACAGATTATGTATATACATAGAAGTTTTTCAAAATTCAACTAGTCACAACACCATTTAGAGCAAATAGTTTCTTCTTTAGATCACTACCTTCTTTAAACAAGACAGAACTGAGGAAAGCTCTGAGTCCTCTTCATCAGGTCAATGGCAAAAGCAAAAAACAGAACATAATTTCACTATATTAATTCTTAAAGTCCAATTAAAGGTAACATTTACAACCTTTCTTCTGTTGAGTTTGCCAAATGTTTTTAAAAATTAAACACAAAGTGCTGATTGCAAGAAAAGACCAAAGCTCTTGCTGCTGCCCTCTGCCAGTGATTAAAGCTATGTCTCTGGGGACTTGGCTAACATTCAGTTACATGAAATAATGTATATTACACAAAACTGTGTAAGGGCTTTTTAATTCAAATGGCATATCACCTGATATTATTATATCTGATTTTATTACCTCCTATAAAATCATAGGCATAAGATTCTAAAAGAAGAATATTAAATAAACAAAAAGTCTAAAACATTCTAAGGTTGGAGAAAACTTTTCATGAAAATTATTACCTACCCTTTCTTGCTTTGTTTCTTACAGGGTAAGTGCAGGTAGAATTGAGGGCAAACAGAGGCAGGCAGGTAGGCACAAAGAGAGGAAGAAGAAAAAGCATTAAAGTTTATTTTATTTAGTTGCTCATCTTGCTTGCTCCTCCTGGTCCTGGGTCACAAACCTGGGTCCTTGGGATGTATGGGGACTATATCAGATGAAGGCAGCAGACTTAAGCGCTAGGCCACCAGGACATATCCCTACCCCCTTTTCTTAAGCACTTGTCAACTTGCAAATATCCCTAATTTAATTACAGGGATATGAGCTTTCTATGTTTGAGCAGACTCTCGGGTTCAGCGGCTTAAGGTTAAGGATATGGATTCTTTTCCCACATACACTTCCAACTATTTGTCTTGCCTAGAACTAACTATAACATTTAGTTATCTGGTATAACTATATCTAATCAGGATTCTTCTAACTTTAAAACAGTTATTAAACTATTTTGAACTGGCATAGCAAAATGAGCATTTTCCTAAAATGATATTGGGGCATCGTATTGCAAACAATGAACTTGCAAAATGAAGGACAAAGACGCAATTGAAACTTGCATAGTTGTTTTCCTCTTATATCATCTATTTCCATGGGGCATCTTAATGCTCTATTGTTTCAATTTAGTTTTTCCCACATAGAGAAAAAAACAGCTACCTAGAGCTAGGGAGTTGTACATTTCAGAGCTTTGCAGTATTTCAGTTCCAAATGCAAAATTCTTAGGGGAAGGTTCTCATCCGCCCATTTAAAGAGCACATATCTATCCCTGAATTAATTCTAAATCTAAATCTAATTCTGTATCTAAAAAAATTAATTCTGCCTATGTGGGTAAGGAACTATGTCCAGCTTGGTCACTTAGCTAGGTCCTAAAAGTACATATCTGGAACCAAGAGATATGATAAATATATGAATAGGGAGAGAAAGTTCCAGAAAAATTATACTGGACACGATCCCACAGATGATTCTTCTCTAACCTGAAAAATCAATTTCTCTTCCATAAGTTCATATATTAAAATGTATTAATGTAACTATGAATTTTTTATTGAACAGTGACTATATGGCAGGTAGAAATTACCTCATTTTGTTTGACAGTTACAACAACTTAAACTTCTGTGTTTATTTATATCCTATACCTTGTTCCAGAATGAATTTAAGACTGAAAAAAAATCATATAGCACCAGAACATAAATTAAATGTGGAACAAAAGAGGGAAAAATAAGGGGGGAAACAGAATAAAATCATAAATAATGTATTCTATAATGCAGGGATACATATTCATTACAGGTAGACTACAAATCTGCCTTAGTTTTCTAATAACTTTGTCAGTTACGTAATTCATAATGTACATTAGATAGTAAACCAATTGCTTAAGAAGCATAAAATTCATTTTACATACACAAACACACAAACCTACACACTTTGTGCAGAAAAGGAGCTTCTGTTGGAAATCCTCAGCTGAATTATATTCTTGGTGTCTCGTTTCATCTATTAGAGATAAGTATAGAGAGTAAATATGCTAGCAAGGGGCAAAAGTGGAGAGTGGCTACTTTTACAAGTGTTCTGTGACCACTCTGAGCTTGAGTAAATAGATGATGCCAACTTTGAGAATAACAGGAAGAGCATTCTGGCAGAGGAAACAAGAATAAATCCCAGAATGTGGAGCATGCTTGGCATGTTCAAGGAAAAGCAAAGAAGCCAGGCTGGAGCAGGCTCACACAGGGCAGAGAAGTCGAATCAGACCATGCAGGGCTCTGCAAATCCTGGTGAAGACAGGGTGCTGGTTCTAAGTGTGAAGGGGTACCCTCAGGGGGTTTTGAGCACAGAAGTGATAGGATCTGACTTTTGATTTTAAAAGGATGACTCTGGCTGCTGTATAGAGAATAGACTTTTAGGAAGTAACAGTGAAAGGAGGGAGACAGGATGAAACTCAGATAAGAAATCAAACTATCTTAGACGAACAGGGAACACAGGAGGTGAGAAAAAGGGGTCGCATTTGGGGTATATTTCAGAGGTGAATCTGACAGGTCTTGCTGATGAATTTAATGTATAGTAAGAGAAGACTGGCAACTGGTGAACCGTCTCCTACAGCTGATAGTGATAAGAGTGGTTAGTAAATACTTCTGCTATGGCTACCTTGACAGCAACAGAAAAAGATGTTAACTGCAAAGTATGGAAATGAATGTTGTACAACTGCTCATTTTTCTTTCCTTTGTAAAGTCTTTTGTACATGTCAAAAATTGAACTTTTCATCAGAGCAGATAATTTTACAAAGAATTAAAAAGAGTCCTTCTATTAGTCTTTCAGAGGGCCTTGTCATGCTCTAGTGTTGTCTCTTCTTAAAAGGGCCTGTATGCAATGAGACAGCTGAGCCTGCCATACCAAGTCTTCAAAGTTAAAGAAAATAGCCCCCTTCTAAGCAGGTCATCTACACTGAATTTGACGTGAATTGGTATTCATTAAAAGTGTGGACAAGAAACAGAGTAGACAGGCTGGGATGTGAATAGCTTGGAGAGGGTTAATGAAACTCTCATTTCTAAACTGGTTAATGGTTA
Organism: Solenodon paradoxus; assembly: GCA_004363575.1. Taxonomy (NCBI): domain Eukaryota; kingdom Metazoa; phylum Chordata; class Mammalia; order Eulipotyphla; family Solenodontidae; genus Solenodon; species Solenodon paradoxus. The sequence goes on from RJWH01001855.1 coordinate 111,934, forward strand.
GAGTCATATTGTGATTTGGAAATACAACATTTGACTTCAAGGACAGCTAGGAGGAAAGGCGGGTAAAGAAAGCAAGCAAACTAGGTATTTTATCCAGAAGCATAAATAGCATTGTCTAAAATCTATAGATTGATTTAGCTATTTTTCTAAGAACTTCATATCCCAAACAAAATCTCAGAGATGGTGTCAGAAGACCTATACGTTAAGAAACACTAAAGGAAGTGCTACATACTGAAGGAAAATACCAGATCTATATTAAGAATGAAGAATGCTGGAAATGAAAAATGTGTGGGTCAATGCAAAATACTTTTCTCCTAAATTTTAATTTCTTTAAATGTTGTATAGGTGGTTTTAATATGCATAAAATTAAATGTATGTTAACAAAAACACAAAGGATGACAGAGGCTATAAACTTAAATAATGTAGTATATTATTTGAAAGAAGACTATGATAATCTAAAGATGAATATTATAAACCTAGAGTAACCATTAAAAAATACAAAAGCTATACTTAATAATCCAGTAGGAAGAAAAATGGCACAATGAAAGTTATCAATTCAAAAGGAGGCAAAAAGAACAAAGGAGATATAAGACAAATAGAAAACAAATACAAGATGGTAGGCTTAAAACAAAGCATTTTAAAAGTTGAATTAAGGTATGTCTTGGTGGAGCAGTGGTTAGGTCAATCGCCTCCTAAGTGAGCAAGCTACATATCCCAGGGTTCAAGTTCCAGGTCCAGGGGAAACAACCAGTGTGAACAACTGAAAGTAAAAATAAAATACGATGCTTCCTCTTCTCTCTTTCTGCCTGCCTGCCTATTTGATTTCATTCCTGCCTGTACCCTTCCTTTAAAAAAAGAAAAGAAATAGGCTAAATGAAAAGTGAACAAAACATTGCCGCTGAAAATCAGAAATTGTTAGATAATTTTAAAAAGAACCAATATTTACAAGAAAGACACAATAAAGGTAAAAATACAGACAGGTTGAAAGTAAAAGGACAAAATAAATATATATATATATATATATATATATATATATACCATGTAAACATTAGGCATGAGAAAGCTAAATTGGAACAAAGCAAAATACCAGATGAGGATACTCTCACTCATATGTGGACTACAAAGAAACAAAGCAAACAAATGGACAAAACAAAGCAAAAACTAACACTTAGGCTGACAACAGAACTGTGTTTAGCAAAGGGGAAGGGTGCTGAAAGTGGGAGCAAGGGGTTGTGAGACTCTGACAGTGGTGAAAGGTGGTGTGGTTATGTGGTAGGCGTGGTATGCCAGCAAATATCTGATGAGATGTGAACTGCCTATCTAAGTTTCTATTGTAATAGAAATCAGTGTTACCCCAATTAAAAATATATAAGAAGAAAATGAAAGTTAAATCGACTATATTCAAATAAGCCAAAGCGGACTTCAGACGAACGAATCTTACCATAATAAGAAACACACTTCATAATGACAAAAGGTCATCTTAATACTATTATTTATATAATAGCAAATATATATATCCAAATCATAACAGACCTTCAAAATATATTTCTAAATACTGGCAGAAACAAAGAGAGACACAGACAAACCCTCAATTGTAGTTCGATATATTAATAACCCCTTCTTAGCATATGACAGGAAAATGAATTTTTTTAAAAAAGAGTAGAGACAACATGAAAACCAACTCAACCTAATTAACAGTTACAGAAGAGTAAACCCATAAACTGAAGAATACACATTCTTTTCAAGAGCAGAAGGAACATTCACCAATTCACCTGCTGTGTCAATGAATTTTTACATGTCATGATAAACTTAAAACACTGAAATAACAGTGTTGAGACCAAAACAAAATCAAATTAGAAGTCAATTAAAAAAAAAGATAACAAGAAAAACCCCGTGTTTGCAATGAAAATATCTCATTTCTAAATGACACATAGGTCAAATAAGAAACTACAGGAAAATCAGAAAATATTTTGAAATGAATAATAAAAACAACATATCAAAAATTTAGGACACAGCTAAAATAGTGTTTAAAGGGACAGTTAAAGCTCTAAGTGATATTATACCAGAAAAAAGCTTAAAGTAAAATATCTAAATATCTTAAGAAACAGGTAAAAAAAAAAAGCACAAATTTAAATCAAAGAAAGCAGAGAAGGAAATAAATATGTGCAGAAATCACTGAAATACAAAAACATGGCAATAACAGAGAAAAATAATTAAAATGTACATACATTTTAACCGACAAGTTTATTACACATGTGTGCATATACATATGTATATATATGTATGTGTATGTGTGTGTCCCTATCATACAGTGATCTCTCACAACAAAATTCTTAACTGAAAATTAAAAACTTCAGTGTGAGAAATGAAAACACTGGTTGGATAAAGGCGTGTATGTAACAGAGTGCTACGCTTTCGTTACAACGTGGCAGCTTTGCGGCACTAGTGCAGCATGACTTGATGTGTGTTAAGTTAAAAGGGAAAGCGCAGGGCAAGAAAGCAAGCTATTATACACGCAGGTATGTGCTTTTTAAAGAATAAATCTATGTGTGTTTATATTCACATATGCATTAAATATCTCTGGAAATATACACCAGAAACTGGTGGAAGTGGTTACTTCTGGAGAAGTGGTCCATGTGGCTTGGCTATAAGGCTCATACTACATTTTACTGAGTACTATTTTGCCCAGTAGAATTTAAAACTGTGTAAACATTCCCTACTCAAAAAAGTATTTGAAGTTAAAAAAAAAAAGGTAATAAATATTGTAAAATAAGAAATGGGGAAACTAAAACACAAAGAATTGGACTCAGAAGTAATTAATAGATTATTAGATGTTTGGCTTTCTATTTAGACAGCCTCCTTTACCACAGCAGGCCCTTGTTTATCTAAAAAGGACAGACAGGAAACAAAGAGCTTCTGTAGCCTTTTTCTCTTTATCCTGACAGTTGTGTCTAAAGAATGGCAGGAGTACTATGTTGCATATATAAAAGGACAAAAAAGTAAATATGGACAAGCTCACAGGATTTCTCATTTACTGCTACAGAAGCCCAAACTCAGGTATCTTTCTTTGAGTCCGCAGATTCCGTCCAAACTATCACGCACCTTCTGCTCACTGGCTGTGATGGAGGTAAAAAGGAACCATGCAATAATTGCTTTATGATCACATACACAGGGCATTTGTCAGGCTAGCAAATCAGAACTTGCTACTGCAGTGTTTTCAATGTGTTAAAAACCCAGGTAAAGCAATTTTTCAGGAAGCAAAATTTAAATATTTACCTTTCCTTAGATACCATGCTTAAGTTCTCCAGGTTTTAAAATTAAAGTTCAGAACTATGGGGAAAGCACACCCTGATGGAGTAGTGGTTTAGTCATCTGCCTCCCGCCAAAAAAAAAAACAACAACAACAAAAAACAGTGGGAATAGCATAACTCTACTTATAGTTCTCCAAGCCGGCCTGATTCTAATTTATCTTTTAGAAATATTTTGTCTCCTGATTTTTGTTACTTTCTTCTGAAACAGCAGCAACTTCTGTGGTCTATGTATCTTTTCATTTTTATAAAAAATTTAAATTCTTTCCTTTTTAAGGCAGTATATTTTACAAAAGGCTACAAAAACTGACTTATTATTGAGATTTATCTTTATATTAAACTTGTTGAAATCACCCATAAAATAAACCCCATGATTCATTTCTTCTAAAAGTACCATTAATACAGAAAAAGTGATGTCAAAGAAGTCTTAGCATTTAGAATTTATCTTACGAATTCTTAAATTGCCCATGAAATGCTCCATTTGAATTTCCTTTACTCATGGGTAAACCACTACAAACTGACAAGAAAACAGTAGTTTCTTTAGCCATGTATATAACATTACAATAGTAAATAACAAATGCAGATATGTATCCATGATCATGGTTTGTTAATTTACATCAAAGTAGGCAAAGCATCACTTGAATTTGTTTGAATCTTGGGGAAAGATAAATCCATTTAGCAAAACAAGCCCAACTAGATTTCTAAACCAATCAAGAAAATTCAAGTTTCATCCAGTCATCAGCAACTATTCAACCAAAAAAAGTGACTACTTGCTTCTCTTCTCTGCCTTCAGTGTAAAAGTTTAAGAGAAATTTATATATAAAACCAGATTGAACTTGGTTTGAGGGATTTGTAGTATAGTATGTAGAATTTGTTATTTTTATTTGTATGCTTATCTTTTATTTATTTTGCCCAATTGCATTTATGAAATAGGACCACAGATGAGTAAAGCGAGAACTAAAAATACCTACAATCAATGGTAGTGAAATTCCATTTCACTGAGTTATATTAAAATAACCATTTCTAAAATTTCACATAAGAAATAGAAACATCAATGGGAACATATACATGATTAGGATAAAGTATATTCTTTCGTGTGGGGATTGTATACCTTGTCCCCTCTAGGGCATCCTGAAAGAGAAAAATAGTATAAATTTCAAAGGTGGAATGTTTCAGTGAGAACTCAGGAGAAAGATAAGAATTACCAACAATGTAGGTCAAAAGACTTATTTGAGAGAACACTTTCTACTACTAAAAAAAAAAAAAATCTATTTCTTGAATAAAGACATCAAGCCAATCACATTATAAAACATATACAACAATATTTTGCTCACAGACACATAAAATGAAGTGGAAATGTAAAAGTGCGCATAAGAATGAAAACACTAGATTCGTGAAACACTAGAGAAGAAAGGCAGGAGGAGAATGAGATAGGAGAGTAACGCAGTGGGAATAGCAATTGTATTTAAATGCTTAATTGGAGGAGAAAGAGCAGCAGCAGGAAATCAGGCACAGTGCTAATATTTCATAATGTTGGGAATAAGTTCATAGGTGTTCATTACAGTAGTCTCTATTCTTGTATATTTAAAATGTCTCACAAGAAAAATATATAAAACACCATTTAAAATAGTAACAAAAAGACACATGCAATAAATACAGCAAAAATATTTTTAAAATATATGAAAAATTTACAGAATTTATTAAAAGATAATAAGATAAATGGAGAGATGACAATGCATGTTTATGGACTGAAAGATTCTATATTTTAAGGAAAGCAATTCTACCCCCAATTAATCTATAAATTTAAAAAAATTTAATAGCCTTTCCTTAATACGACAAGTGATCATAAAATGTATATGGAAAAGGAAAGATCAAAGGAATGAGGACCAGCCCAGCAAAGGAAGGACTGCTCAGGATGCTGTCCTACCACCATCCAGCATCAGTGAATTGTCTCTCTGAGGATGCCACCACCTAGGGAAAAAAATCAGAAGACACATTGCTAAACATAAAGCAGAGAAGAAATCTAAATCCTCAGAAAACAAAATCCAAATGGCACAAAGAAGACACCAGAAGCTCCCCAGAGAAGAAATATACTAACATTATTGAGACAATCTAATAGACAAAGAGTTCAAAATAATAATTTAAAAAAGCTGACTGAGATGTATGCAACATCCGAAAGACAACAGAAAAATCTCAGGAATGACAGAGTACTTCACCAAGGAGATTGAGGATATGAAGAAACTCCTAGCAGGAATGCTAGAGACAAAAAATACAATGAATTGAAGATAAACATAGAAATCTCCAAAAACAGACTCAAACTCACAGAAGAATGATTCTCAGAAATTGAAGCCAAGAGTACAGAAGTGATCCTCACAGAAAAGAGAAACAAGATTGAGGAAAAAATAAAGATACTCTGAGAAATATCAGAAACCATGAGAAGAACAAACATAAAAGGAGAGGAGAGAGAGAGAAAGAAGCAGAAAACTGTCTTAAAGAAGAAATATAGAGGTACCCACATCTGTCACAATCATGGAGGTCCAGGAAGCCACCCAAATTCCTAAATGTAAAAAGCCCTACTCTAAGACACCTGGTAGAAAAACTAGCAAAGTCAATGATAAAGAAAACCACTCTAGGTTGCTAGAGAAAAAAGAAACAAAACCTACTAAGGTACACCCAGTAGGCTATCATCAGATTTCTCTGCAGGAACCCTACAAGTCAGGAGAGAATAGAATGACATATTCAAAATGCTAAAACATAAAAAACTAACAAAAAATACTGCACCTTGAAAAATTATCATTTAAATATGATGGAGAAATTAAGGTCTTTAAAGACAAACAATAATTAATGGATTTTTCCATGACCAAGCCTGCCTTTTAAGAAATGTTGAAAGGGGTACTACAACAGGGAATACAAAACCAAAAGGTCAGTCAATCCTGAGAATGGTGATAGACAAAATCAGAATCAAACAGGACCAATAGGAGAGAACAAAAGCAAACAAACAAAAACACAAAAGGGGAAACAAAAACATGGAGCCTGTCTCAACATATAACATGATGTGGTGTCAGTTCATAAAAGACTACATCATGAGTGGTAAAATTAGAGACAATTGACTTGGTAGTCACAAAACCCAGTACTAAATTGATACATAGCTAGGAAGAAGACAAAACGGAAAGATTCAATACAAAAACCATCCAAAGAAATAGCAAACAAAAACAAATGTAAAGATCTTCAACAAAATCCTGGCAGACAGAATTCAATGGCACATCAAAAAAAATTATATATCATGATCAAGAGGGTTTTATTTGTAGGGATGCAAGGATAGTTCATCATATTCAAATCAATCATTGTTAACACACCACACCAACAATGGGAAAATAAAAAATCATATGATCATATTAATGGATGCAGAAAAGGCATGTGACAAGATTCAACATCCATTCATGAGAAAAATTCTTGCCAAAATTGGAAGAGAAGAATCATACATCAACATAATAAAAGCAATATGTCAACCCTATGGACAACATCATATTCAATGACAAAAAATTGAAAGCCTTGCCCCTAAAATCTGAAACGAAAAAGGATGCCCATTCTCATGATCACTATTCAACAGTCCTGGAAGTGTTGACCAGAGCAATTAGGCAAGAAAAGGCCTTTAAAGAACTCCAAACTGGGAAGGATGAAATAAAACTATCATTATTAACAGATATTAACATGTTATAACAGAAAATCCCAAAGTCTCAACCAAAAATCTACTAGAAACATCTGAATACAGTAAAGTGGCAGGATATTAAGTCAACACAAAAAATCAGTAGCATTCTATAGGCAAACAATGAAGTAGATGAAATGAAATGAAAACAGAAATTCCATTTATAATTCCAACAAAAATTAAAATACCTGGGAATAAACTAAGCAATATATGGACAGTTAATCTAAGATAAAGGATCCAAGAGCAAACAATGGAGGACGGAATTCTAGTCAACAAATGGTGTTGGTAAAACTGAATAGACATCTGTTAAAAAAAAAAAGAAAAGAAACTAGACTACACATTAGCTTCATACACAAAAGTTAAGTCTAAATGGATCAAAGGCATGGACATTAGACCCAAAACCATAAAATAGAGGAAAATGTAGGAAAAACACTAAATGGTATCAACCTCAAAGAAATCTTTGGGAAAGGAACATTTATGGCAAAAGACACTAAAAACTCAATACTCGTGGCTACATCAAACTAAAAAACTCTACTGTACAGTGAAAGAAGCTATCAATAAAACAAAAGGTAACTCATGGAATGCGAAAAGATATTTGTGTAACATATATCAGACACAAGTTTAACATCCAAAATATATAAGGAGCTCATGAAACTCAATAATAAAAAGTAAAGGACCCACTGAACAAATGGGCAGAACAACTGAATAGGCATCACTCTAACGAAGACACACAGAAGGTCTACAAACACTTGAAAAATGTTCTACATCACCTCATCATTAGGGAAATGCAAATAAAATTCACAATATCAACTCACACCAGTGAGAATAGTGTATATCAAAAAGACTAGAAACAATTGTTGGCAGGACGGTGGAGAAAAAGGTACTGTCCTACACAGTTGGTGGGAACTTTTTAGTGCAACTTTTTAGGAAAACAGTATGGAGAACTCTCAAAAACATGAAAATAGAGCTGTCGTTTGATCCAGCAATACTGATTCTAGGCATATACCCTGAGAATACAAAAATTCTAATCAGAAAAAAAACATCTGCATACCTATGTTCATAGCAGTACAATCCACAACAACCAAGACATGGAAACAACCTAATGTCTGTTAACAAATGACTGCATAAGGAAGTTGTGGTAGACATGGAATCAACCAATGAATTCTATGAAGCTGAATAAAAAAAAAATGAAATTTGCAACAACTTGATAGAACTGGAGAGGGTCATGTTAAGCTAAATAAACCAGAAAGAAAAAGAGAACTACAGGATGATTTCACTCAAATATGGGATAGACTGAAACAAAGCAAATGAACAGATAAACCTCAACAAAATTCACAAGATACTAGACATAGCTACAGTGGTGGTGTGGGAGTGGGGAGAGAAGGAAAGAACAAATAATGTGAAGGGCACTAGAACTCTGGTAGTGGGTATGGTGTGAAACATACAGACTGAGGTGAAATTTCAATATCCTAAAATCTAGACAGCAATGTAGACAAAAGAAATAATATTAAACAAAAAGACAAGGCAAAACTTAAGAAATGCTTGTAAGAAATATCCAAATGTTTCTTATCTAGAATATTTAAATAATTCCCACAAATCATAGAAAATTCTGCAAAAACTTCAGAAAAGAGAAACTATAAATGGTTCATAAACACGACAATCTATTACGGTAATTGAAAATTAAAACCAAAAGATAACATTTCAGATAAAACCCAGAAAATATTAACAAATATTTTAAATCTTAACAAATCTAATTGCTGTCAGAATATCAAACAAGAAATTCATGCATATTGTTAGAAAAAGAAAAAACAAGTATATGCACTATGGAAAACAAGGTAAACATTGCACATAGTCTCTGACTCAGCAATTCCACTCGCAGGAGAATATAGCCTAGTGACTATAGTTTAGAATGTAAGTATAATGGATACATATATAAAACTTTTCTTAAAAGCATTGTTTTAGCAACAAAAACTAGAAGACTCTTTAATTTTCCATGAACGATGGTGTGGATAATTATTATTCAGTAGTGGAAAAGAAAAGCAAACACAGCCATATTCATCAACATGACTGAAATTTACAAAAATAAATATGCATCAAAAAACTAGCAGAGAAGAGTAGACATAAGATGGCTCCTTGAATACCAAGTTCAGAAATCAAGCAAAACTAAAGACTATATAATTTAGAAATCCATATAGTTGGTAAAGCTATATAGAAAAGCAAAGAATTCATTAAAAAAAAAATGCAGGATGCTGGTTAATGCTGAGGAAAGCAAGGACGATTTAACAGAGGGGAAACACATAGGCGCTTTTAAGATACCGATGTGTCCTGTTTTGCTGGATAGTATATACATAGATGCCTGGTCTTAATTACTCTTATAGCTATATATATACGTTTTATTCTCTTTTATATGAATGAAATAGTTTACCAGTTTAAAATGTACTTTTAAAAACGTCTAGTGTCAGTAAGGCAACTCACAAGCGGTTTACCCTAGAAACTGGTGGCAATAGAATACTAAAAAGGGACTTTAAGTAGGTTGCAAATCTCCAAAGGGCAAAGAGAAATAATGAGCATCAATAAAATGAGGTCACAATATAGACAAATATTAAAATGAACAATTGAGCTTGAAAAACAAAGGTAGTAAATTTTAAAACCCACTTAAGTGGGTACGTAGTTCACTAGTCAAAGCTAGAGAGAGTTAGTGAAAAGCAAAATAAAGAGGAAATCATACCAAAAGAAAAGATAAAAGAGAAGTCAACAGATATGGAGGCTAAAAAACAGAACTCTAACATAAAAGGAAGGTCTAGGAATAGGGAACTGAGAAAAATTACCTGTGAATCTACAGTTTTAATTCATGAAAGACAGCATAAAAATATATTTTCTTGACATATCAAAACTAGGAAACTCTACTATCCATACTGAAAGTAACACTAAAGATGTACTTTAACAGGAAGAAAATCAAATCCAAGTGGAAGGACTTCGCTGTAGAGCAGCAAAATCTACCACCCACAAAATATGCCTCATTGGCATAAAGATTATTTCATAGGAGGGGCTCTGAAGGCTGAGTCAGGTTGCCATTTTGTAAGAGACATATACATATTTAAAGGAAAATGTCCCTTTGGAAGGATGTCTCCCTCACAGTACTAGGGAAGACTTATTCACTTTAAATACTATCAATGGAGAGGGCAGAATTTAAATCTGTGTTTAACTGCCCTCCCTTTGTTGCTGTGCCTTTCCAAGTAACCTCCCCAGGCTGACCTCACTCTCAGCCCCGAATGTCCTTTGTAACTGAAGATACTTAAAATGGTGATGGAAGCCATTTTGTTGAGTTACTCACTTTTATTGGGTTTCTTGTATATACAGGAGGTACCCATGTTACTATTAAATTAATTTTTTTTTCCTCTTTTTAATGTGTTTGGTGTTTACTTGATCATTTGCCAATCTAGAAAACTCCAGAGGGACAGGTCCAGAAAAATTTCCCTCTCCACACCTTTGTTCACACAGTGAACAAAGCAAAAATGAACAAAGGTATTAACATGGCCGGGTAGTGGACCTAGATAATTACTAATTGCAAAATTAGTATGTATAACAACAATAAGAATTTGTGTTTTAAAACTTGTGTGATGAGACAGTAGTGTACTCCCTTTAGATCCCTAAAGGAGAGCCAGCAAACTCAATCTTGCATTCCCAGATAACGAGCTCTAATCCAATGAGCTTTTCTTTGGGTTAAAAAGGTTCTGTCTAATGACTTTCACTTGGAAAGTAGTACTTTATTCCTTTCCCACTAGGATTTCTATTTGAATCATCTCTATTTCATTGTTAACAACTATCACTTTAAGGCCGTGGTAATTTTACTACACTCACACTCCAGGTATGTTTCTTTCATTATTTTGGGAAGGCTTACTGAAGTAAGAGTTAAGTGTACATTATTCAACACATATGTACCAACTGCCAGGTTCTAATCTGGTCAGATCATGTCATATGCTTGAAACCCTCTTCTATCTTATTTCCTTCTGAGAGGATCCCAAATTTTTACCATCAGCTACAAATTCACCTTCACTCCATGGTCTGAAATCCCTGACCTGCTCTCCACAACTCTGCTTTATTCTGCTCTGCTTACACTGGTGTCTGCTGTTCCTCTCACAAGTCAGACATATTTATCTCCATCTTAGAATCTTGGCGGTGTTCTCTCAGCCAGGATCACTCTTTCTGCAAATACTCACACATTTCCCCCTTCATCTCTCACAGAAAGGGTTTCTCTAAACTTAAGTTAGGTTACATTATCAGTTTCAATTGTTCACTAGTCTGTAGTGATATCACGTATCTACACTCTGGCGTCGTGGCATTCAGAATGTACGGCTCTGAACCTACACTTTAGGCTTGACCACATGATTTGTTTTGGTCACTGAGAAGTTAGTGGACAGGATTCAGAGACTTACAAGGACTTGCATTGCTAAGTCTGGTTTCTTATACTCCTGCTTTTTTTTGCCATGAAAGTAACATGATTTAATATTCCAGGAGAATCAGAAAAATGGAAGACAGAGAGACTATGCCTGAAACTGAGGCACAAACTGGAGCCAACTCTAGTCTGGGTTATTTGAACCTCAGGAAACCCATAGACATTTCTGTAGTCGTAAGCCACTGTGTTTTAGGTAGTCTGTTAGACAATGTTGTGAAAACAACAAAAAGAAATTGAAAGCTGACACTATACAGAGAATCCTATCCCTTTATTTTTCTTCAAACATTTGCATTTAAAATACTATAGGTTTTACTTTTTTGTTTATTGTCTATACCTCTGCATATATAGACATACAGGCACATACACACCAACAAAATCTCCACAGAAGAAGTAATGTTTCCTTTATTTTGTTTATTATCCTTAGCACCATGAATAGGATCTAGTATACAGCAGGTGCTTAACAAACATTTATTTAATGAATATATAACAGTTTAGTAGGGAAAGTCAGAGAATTAACAAATATATAAATATTACATTCCTATAGTTTCGAGTGTCAGGAAGAAAATGACCAGAGGAATGGAACAGAAAATGCTGGGAGTACAAATAGGAAGGGTTGTATAGGTGATAAAATGTTGGCCATGAGGGGCGTCATGTAAGCTGAATCCTGAATAAAGAACCTGGAATGCATCTGGGAGAAGATCATTCTAAGAAAAGAGAACTGAAATGCAGTGACACTAAGGCAGGAATCATCTTCCTATTTGATAATCCTGAACAGAGAATTGAGCAGTAGGAGATGAAGCAGTGTTAGACAAACACCTGAGCACTGAGGGCTTCCTAGGCCTCAGTATGATCTTTGAATTTCATTCTAATTAACAGCTGGAAGCTTTGAGAGTTTTAAACAGGGAAATGATTTGTTTTTAAGGTCACTTAGCTTGCTATATGGATTGTAGGGGGCAAGAATAGAAGTAGGGAGACAAATACAAGTGACCAGATCCAGGCAAGAGGTAGTGGTGGAGGAGGTGAGTTATTTGGGATATCTTTTGAAGGTAATCAAAGGACTTATTGATTGAATAGATGTGGTGTATAAGAGGAGAGGCATCTGGAGAGGAAGCAAGGATGAACGCTTAGTTTCTGGTTTGAACAATTTACCAACCAGCAGTTTCATTAATTGAGTTGGAGATGAACACCTTTGGGGGGAAAAGATATGAGGAGTTTCATTTTGTACATTTATTGATCAACTTCTCTATATAAGGCACTGTACTACATAGAGGACAAGGTATCTCTTCTGAAGAACACTTAGGCCTTTGTCAGCTGTTAAATAGAATCAATAGTTCCATTGCTATCTGGCCTCAACTCAGACAAAAAATGAATAAATAAAGCCACCCATGGCAGAAGTTATTATTCTCCCTTTTTTCTTGCTAGAAGAATCTGGCTTGTTTGTTTGGTTTAGTGTGGATGGGGCAGCTATGAGAAAGGTTAAAGATATATTTATCTTATATACCATTTATATTACAGGGAGAGAGGGAGGGGAGGGATGGAGTAGCAGGAGCAGTAGCAGTTAGGTCCACAACCTCTGAGTCCACATACATCCCAGGGACCAGGGCTCATGTCCAGAGACTGGGAGGCAATAAATAAGTTGTACAAATAAAATAAAAATACATAAAAATGTGTCTATCTCCTCTCAGTTCCTGCTGCTTGCCTGCCCACTTTCATTCCTGCCTGTACCTTTCCTTTAAAAAACAAAAAGGGAGAAGAAAAAACACATTTGAATCAGCTTGTGCACACATTTAAAATTTTTCTAGAAAGATTAAAATGAGCCTAATGACAGTGGTTATCTTTTCTGGGAGGCAGAAGGCTACATATGTGAAAGGGAATTTTCACATATATCTTTTTACATTTTGATGTTTTAAGTTTGAGAATGTATTAACTATTAAAAAAAAAAAATGGAAAAAGTATTTTAAAAAATACTCACCTTCCTAGATTCCCTCACAGTAGGGATGAGTGGGTAGACAGCATAAGCCATTAAGATACAGATGGAAGTCCCTGAGAAGGTCTTCTCCTTCCTGATAAACATAAACCTAGCAAGACAAGTTTTGAGCTTTGCTAGTTCTCCCTTCTTATCTGGGATAGAGATGTAATGCCTGCAGTTGAAGCAATCATTTTGTGACTGGATACACAAAAAGTGCACACTAAAGATGGAAGAATAGGAATTTGCCTGAAAGAACCTAGGTCCTTGATGATTTCCTCAAGAGCTGAATTAGCTCTATCTGCCTATGTCTGGACTTATCTTATGAGAAAGTATTGAATTAATCTACTATAGTTAGGATAGTTATAACTAGTCTTATAACTTACATTAACGTGTACATTACAATGCAAAAGAGAGCAATGGGCAACTATAATGACAATAAAAGGTGATCTAAGGAAATTCAGGGCTAATTTCTAAGAATAGAATTATTTGAACAAGTAATCATAATTTCTAAATCTAGAAGTTCCCCAGTCTGGTAAGAGTTTATTGGAATACCAAGTTCCTCATATAAGCAATCTGAAAGTGTCCCCATTAATTTCTTTTTTCTAAGTTATTTTATTTAATAAAAAATTAATTGAAGGAACTTTGCATTATAACATTATAAAGGTTTAAAGTATGCATCTTTGCAGGTCAACAAATCAACACCTGGATATAATACATTAAAATCACCACCAACAGTCTGGTTCTATCCTTCACCATATAACTGATCCCTTTTACCCAATTTTCCCTTCATCTTTCCCTTCTGATAACCTCTAATTTAGTCTTATAGACTGAAAATCTATTTTTGTTTGATTTGGTACATTTGTTTGTTTGGTTTCTCTATATACCATATGTGAATGAAATAAGATGTCTGTCTTCACGTGCTGGTATTTTTCACTAAGCACAGTTCACTCTAGGTTTACCTATCTAGTTCCAAAGGCAGGATTTTTTTTAATAGCTGTGTAGTAGTCTATATCTTCTTTATCCACTTTATCTGTTGGTGGGCAATTAGGTTGCGTTTAACTCTTAGCTATTATAAATAATGCCGCAATAAACATAAATATCTCTTCGAATTAGTGTTTTTGTGATTTTCGGGATAACAGAATGACATAGTATTTGTATTTTCAAGTTTTTATCTCCACACTACTTTCCATAATGGTAGCACCAATTTACACTACCACCAACAGTGCAGAAAGTTTTCTTTTCTCCATATATACTGTAACTTCTTGTTTATAGTCTTTTGGATAATATCTGTTCTCACAGGTAAATTGAAAGCAAGTTAATCTCAAATTCATTCTAACAGTCCCCCTTCCTATTTTATATTTTGATGTCTTGCTGCTTCTAAGTATAATTCATTCATTTTATAGAAATTCCTTTAGTAGAAGGCTTATAAGGCTAGCTTAGTCATGATGATGTCCTCTAAATTTTTTTTTCTGCAAAAAACAATTGTAAGTAATAACCTAACAGGGCAGAGTATTCTTGGTTGGTAATCATTTGCTTGCAACTTTGTGCCATTCCCTTCTGGTCTATAAACTTTCCACTGAGAAATTTACAATCTTATGGGGGTTCCCTGGTGTGTGATTTGTTTTTTTCAATCTGCTTTTAAGATCTTCCTCTTTATCATACATTTTTGTCATTTTAATTATAATGTATCTTGGTGTCTGTGTTCATTGGTTTCTTGTCATATAAAGATAACTGTGAAAAGTACAGGACTGAAGATCCAAAGATAATTATGGTTCTTAGTCATGACTAACTATAACTGAATTTTAGGTCTAGCTCAGGATTTGGTATAAAATAATTCTGTTAACATTGGAATTTTAAAGTAAGAGTCATGGAATAGATATTTAAAATTAAGTTCTGATATTTTAATTGAAAATAGTATGTTGAGGATAATGATGTTTTAAGATGAAGAGGATATTTTAGGAATTAAGCTTGTAATAGTAATTATTCCCATATTCATATTTGATTTATTGTTTTTCATTTATTTCACATAGTGCTATCTTCCCAAAGTACTTATAAGAACAGAATATATTGTGTTAGAGATATCCTTTCAACCCCACTGTCTTGGATGATGCATTATCATTCACTGTAAGACAAATTTTGGTCCTCAGATATAAAAAAAAAATTTTTTGATAAACAGGGGTAGTGTGAAGCCAAATATTACAGTAATGATGGCAGTGCATTCCTTTTAACTAGAAACAAACAAATTTTAAGATTTTGAGTCATTTTTCTAAAATAAAGTAACATAGGTAAGTATACTGTAAACACTTTAAAAACTGAACTGATGCAGAGCTTTTTTCAAAGAAAGAAAAGTAGGACTCCTGCTTTGCTCTAAGTATAATTGATTATAACAGGCTGATCTTATATATTAAATATTAAAATATTAAGATTTATCTCTAAAATTAATTTCTATAAACAGCTTAGATAATGACAAGAAGTTCTGAATAAGCAAAACTAGCTTTATTTGGGAGCAAAGATTAATTCTGTGCCACAAGCAGCCATGTCAAGTAGTTGCCAATTGACTTAGGCAAGTCTGGAAACTTTCATAATAGAACACAGGTTAGTATATATGATTTAAAACTCAATTTTCTTGGACATTGATAAACTGGGTCATCAAATTCATACAGGAGTAGAATCCAGGGAATCATTTAATCAAGATTTACATATATGAAAATGATAGCCAACTCAAATTTTACCTCTAACAGGTAAAAAAAAAATCTACTTTAAAATCTTAATCAAAATCCCCAAAAGCAATAAAAATTTATTCACTAAGAAATGATTGCTCATTGAACAATTCTTTGGGGAAGAGGGAAGACTTAGATTTTGTTTTCTGGTAGGTTTCCCATCCCCCTTGGGCTTTATGCTTAGGCAGCTTTTTGTGGGCTGATCCTGTCACAAATATGTAGACTGACCATCAGCATTTGGAAAGAGCAATACAAAGTGCTCTAAAGCTATTTAATTGCCATTTTGATGAAGCCATTTATAAGAGAATTGAGGTGAAGTAAAATGAATAGCTATGGGGAAAAAAGTGTATCCCTATAATTATCATATCTATGCTAACTGACAAATTCTGATATACCAATGTATGATATACATTGGTCATGCATTTGATTCTCCAAAATGTATTATAGATTCTCAGACCTGACCGAGAATATGCAATGACACTAATGAAAATAAGACCAGAGAATCCTAACCACCCTTCCTTCTCTACCCTTCCACAAAAGGTTCAAACCATAACCTTAGAAGCAAAAACCTATTTTTACTATAAGACTCAACTTCAACACTTTAGCTTCTTTATTTTCCATCGCTCAAGCCCAAATAACTATCAATATTCTTGAAATTTGATAATTTGACCAAAAAAAGAAGCAATCATGTGTTACTTTGAGTTCCAATTTCAGTCAACTCCATGAAAATTATATATTTTCATAACTAGTACAATTGCAGTCTTCCTAATGCTTCAGGGGTTGCTGGGCAATAGGTGGAAGGACACAAAAAGGTGCATTAACTCTTTCAGGTCACGTGGGAACTACCTGGTGTACAGACTGAAATGTACTGTGTACCCCTAAATGAATGACTATCTCAAGTCTCTCAACCACTAGGAAGAAAGCGTTTCATTGTTGTTTAACATTATCTACTAGAGTCTGTGGCATTTTAAACTGGGTCTATGTAAGTTAAATACCCAAATGGAAATACATATCAAAGGAGGTGCTGAATCTTGGAAGAAAATAAAGAGGTCAGAAAGGCAATCGTTAAGCTCAAAATTGTATTTATTTTTTATAATGCCATCTTAACTGTCTGCATGTGAAATGAGACCAATTATTTAAATCAACTTGACACTTTTTAAAACCTGAAGATAAGGATATACATACATGAATGTATGTATTATGTGTTTGTCTGTATATATACATATATATGACACAGAATAATAAGAGAGAAATGGGATAAGTAAGTGTTTCAGACAGCACTGAATGCATGTACAAATGTTATTAGAAGACATGGACAGTAAGATCAAACATCCATCTTAGAATTTCAGTGCTTTGGTGGTTAAAACAGTAAGAGAAAAACAACATTGTTTTGCACTTAGAAACCTGTTTCTAATCAACTGAGCTCTCCTATGGGGTCAAATAAAAATGATTAGCTTATTAAAAGCATAGCTTTGCTATTTAATAAGCAAAAATGATTGAAAATTCTGCTCCAGATCCTGATAATTTTACTGTTTCTAGTTAAGCCTGCAAAATTGCATTCATTATTAGTGTCTAGATTCATTAACAATTCAATTTATAGATATTAATGCTTATAATGCATGCTTCGCTTGCCAAAACTTGAAGAGAAATTGTTTCAATTAGCTTTCATGGATCATGAATCCTACCGGCTGGGTATTTTTAGACAAAAGACGCAAACACATCCCCAAGCAATGCTAATGCACAGCTGGGACTCGTGTGTAAGGTCACCGGAGCTAACAGTTTAAAAGGAAAAACAGTGAATGAGTTTTACCCAGATGAGCAAGACAGAAATAGTCTTCTGTTTCCAACCAAATATTTGAAAGGCACATATGCACCTTAAGAAAATGGCAACAGCATTATTGGTTTTAGAGATTTCTGGAAGATAAAACCTTGAGACAGAATTTGGTAATCTAAACTCAGCAAGTAGTACTCAGCATATAAGACAATGTGCAAAGACTCGGTGAGAGATCTTAAATTGTCCCTTTTGTAGAAAATAAAGGGAATTTCTTAGCTGTCTTAAGCTTAACACAAAATATGAATTCTATCACTTGCACGAGGATCATGCTCTAGTGAATTATAAAAGAAAAAAGATTGATGTCCCAAATGAGTAGATAACAATACTTATCTACAGGTACTTATTAATTCTTCACTTAATTATGAGTGCATACAACTATGCACAATTATGAAAGCATACAACTAAAGTTGTTATTTAGTGTTATTTAGTGTCAGTTTCAAAGGGTACTCTTAGGTAGAAGAAATATTCTTTGGAGGATATACACCTCTTCCAGTTACATTTCTCTCACTCAAATCTTCACCTAAATCAAGGGCAGTAGTCTGTCCTTGCATTTTTCACTTTGTGCAGTGTGACACGGGCTCTGTCTCAGATCAGCTTTCATGACGGTAAGGTTACCGATTTTATTATATAAGTAGTGCCCTGCAGAGTAGTGTGGAGTAGTATAGTGTGGAGTAGTGTGGTGTAGAGTAGTGCAGAATAGTACAGTGCAGTGTGGAGTAGAGCAGTATAGTGTAGTGTACAGTATACACTGTAGAGTAGTGCAGTACAGAGCGGTGTAGAGCAGTAGAGTGTGATGTACAGCAGTGTAGTGTAGAGTATGTAGAATAGTCTAGTCACAATATCTGTATCCCTGTGTGGTCTCTGATATTTCACAGCTTCCTAATTAGTAGAATATCAAGAGAATGGGACAACTTTTACCTTAAAACTAAGAGATATGTCAGATGTCTTCATTGAAATGATGACCCATGTCACATATTTAAGAACAGATTGAATAATGATTCTTGATTACCTTAACGAACACAATTCCAATTCCCTCAAGGTTCTCATTGTAATCAAGTAGTAAAGCAGAATCTATTGAACCTATCCATCCAGCAACATCAGTTAATCATAAACTAAGAAATCTATGACATTTAATTAACATATATCCTAGTTAAGAGATAAGCTTGCCCAGGAGACACAAATAATGGATTGAACAGGTTTTCCACTGAGGTTCAGGAGACTTCTGATGGGTCTGATAAGCAAGCAGACCACCTGTTGGCACTATAGCATCTGCCATCCACAGTACCTACAATCATCAAGGTCTACAGAATTCCCCACATACTCCACCTTCCCCTATGCAGTCCCCTCCATGTGTGCTCTGCCAATATAATCTCTGTAACCCTTATAATTGGGAAAATGGATCTGGTTAGAGTAGGTCTCCTACTTCCTTCATCTCTCAAAGTATTGGTTTTCAGGTAGTGAGTGTTCGGTAATTAACGTAGGAGAAAATTATAGCAAACTCTAAAGCTAGAAATATGAAATCAAAATAAGGTTTGAGAAGACCATGTGATTGTGGAAAACTAATGAAATACTAAACTCCAAGGACATTAAGTCATAAAAGTACAGTTGAGAAAGCAAGAATAAGAAAAGCATATAAACTCTGTAGGAACATTATAGATGACAAGTATGACATGTTTCTTGTAAAACTAAACCGAGGTTTGGATTAAGGATACTGGTCTGGAGGAAAAACAAATAAATGTCTAGTAAAAGGCATTTCATTATTGTGATTTCTAGCCTTAATAGTGGTATAGCATCTTCCATTAACAACCGGGAATCTATTTTAAGTAACTGCCACAAAAGACACTTAACAAAACACAAAAATGTTAAGATTAAAATCCAAATTTCTGGGAAAAAGTATAAATATGAAAAGGAAATCTGATTGACTCTAGAATATAACAGAAACAAATATGAGAATGAATTAAAGGATAATGGGAAAAAACAAAAATAAGTTGAGAAAAAGGTTAAAAAAACCTCAGTTTTTCATATAATAATTTGGATAAAGGTCTAAAAGATTGACAGAAAAAGGACTAGGCTAAGAGAAACAGGGGACTAAATACAAAAATTAATGATGTCTTCTACTTGTGTATTCAGTCAGTATGCTTGAAGATATACAAAGTACATTTCTCACACTGCAAATTCATGATGAGCAAATTATTCTGAAAAGCTACAATTTATTTTTAAGCCAAATAAGTTATTTAATAAATTAATTGTCCCATACACACAAACTTACACAAAGGAATGAAAAGGGCCATGGTCACTGATGAAATCATTAGCATTATCACATTACTATTCAGGGCCATAATTCATTCTTTAGTATAGAGTCCATAGGGGCCTGGTTTGCTTTGCCACATTGAAAATAGAGAACAGCAGGGATCCTTGTTACAAGACGCTCACTTCCCATTTTTTCATAGGCTTCCTCCAGCTTCTAAGTGCTCTGATTATTCTTTTTTGTCTCAGTGGCTAACCTATTACTTAAGGTACTTCTTCCTCCTAGCTCCTCCCATACCTCTATAATGGATGCAAAGGTCAGTGGCCCCCTCAGGAATAGTAGCATTTTCAGAAAGGGGTGTGGTATGATAGTCAAGGAACTCGTATTACTATTAACAGAAGTTACATGCTATATTCCCTCACTGAAAATCTAACCCAGGGTTCTTTTGATGCCAAGAACTATATTTTCACATAATCTATACTACCTACAGAGTCAATATAGTTTAGGTTATAAGACAACACAAGATAATTAGAGGAATAATCTACAGCAGTAAAATATAAATGGGAATGCAGATGATCAGAAATACAAACTGACATATTAGCATTACAGAGCAGGTTGAGAAGGTGGTTAAGTAAAGAGACTTGGAGATAACTAGATTTCAAATTTTTGAGAAGCATAAGGCTGGATATTCAATATTCATCACCTGTAAGATAAATGGTTCAGGAGTGCACTGGTGGAGTAGTAGTTAGTTCAGTGGCCTCCAAAGGGGTGCAGTCCATGTACATCCCAAGGACCCAGGTTCACAACCAAGGTACTTGGGAACAATCAATGTAACGACCAAATAAAAATAAAATAAAATTAAAAGCATCTTTCTACTCTCTCTTCCTGGCTCCCTTCATTCTGCCTGTACCTTTCCTTTAAAAAAATAAACGTTTTAATGATTTGCTTATAATCACGTCTTACAGTTACAAATAATCAGTCTGATGCAGTATTATACAGAACAAATGACACATATTGTGATAGGAGGAATCTGAAAATGTACAGAGGTGACCTGGCAAGGAGGAAGACTTAAGACATATACTATTCTATAGGCACTGTAACCAATGAAATCCTCTGTAACCGTGTTATGCTGCATGTGTGGGATGCTGGCTGAAAGGTATAGAAGACAGAGGCCCGGCGCAACTGGGCTCAGCCTTTGGAGGTGAATGCGTTGAGCCTCTGCCGGCAGAATAATAACCAGGCTTCCTGATAAAGCCTCAGTGTCCATTTCCTTGCTTGCTGTGCCTGCAACAATATTACAGTGCTGTGAAGCAGGCACACCATCTCACATCAGTGCAACCCCAGGGCCACTCTAAAACGAGGCCAGCCACATAGCGTGTTCCCAAATACTTAATTAATAGATAAATTAGTCCTCACAATGTGGCCTAAGTTTCTTTTTATGGTAAACAAAGTAACAGTAAATTATTTCAAGGACTGTGAGACCTGAAAGAATCCAAGAGACAATGAAAGATGATAACCTGAGGGGAAATGAAATATGGTAAAGTGCATACAGAGAATCTACACTGTCTTCGCCAACTTTTCTGTAATCTAAAATTATTCTAAAACAAAATCTTCATTAAAATGTTAAAAAGAAAGAAATTAAGGAAAGCATTTAAACCAGCACCTTATATGTACCTGGTAGGGTCAACAAATATTTCTTGCTTTCATACCACATATGCATCCAGGGGAATCAATAATGTGCTGGTGATGTGCTGACCGAGGAGACTAGGCAGCCAATAAACAAACCACAGTAGAGATGTGCTGGCCTTATGAGTTGGGTTTTTTTTGCTAGTTACCGAAACCTGTAATGGCCCCAGATTATTTTCAATATTCTTCCTGGATACTACCAAAGAATTCTACCATTACCATCTCTAGGTTTTTCTTTTATTCTTTCTCTTATAGTTTCTTATTCACTTACTTCTCTGCTCTCCTCCCAAGTATAACCACTGTCACAAGCATTTCTTAGAGGTGACTCCCAACATATATAGTTACTAAAGCTACTGCTTTTATTTTATTTAAAGGAAAGGCACAAGCAGGAATAAAGGCGAGCAGGCAGGAAGAAAGAGAGAGCAGAAAAAAGCATTCCATTTTTATTTATTGGTTCATCTTGGCTGCTACCCCTGGCCCTGGGGTGTGCACTCAACTCTTGGGGATGCAGGTGGACTATGCCCAGTGGATTTACCTGTTAAGCCGTGAGGGCACACCATATAGCAACTGCTTTTAAAAGTAAAAGAGAAGAGTTTGTTTTCATTCAAAATCTAACTCTTGGCACTCCCTGGTGGAGTAGGAGTTTGGTCAGCTGCTTTTTGCCAGCGCAGTCCACACACACTCAAGGACCTGGGTTTGTGTCTTGGGATTGGAGGTGGGGGAAACAACCAGGCTACGAAACTAAGTAAAATGCTTCTTCAGCCTCTCTCTTCCTGACTGTCTTTGCTCACCTTCACTCCTGCCTGAACTTTGCCTTGAAAAAAAAGTCTAACTCTTATTCCCAAATGTTCTGGTGCACTAAGTCTAATATTCATGAATAGGATGAGAGCTTACTTAAAATATAAAAAAAAATTTATTCCCTTGAAATATAAAGAAATGTCTCTGTATGCCAATTAATGGCAGAATAATTGCCAATTGTCCATAAGCTGCCTATGAGAGTTTTGGTGACAAACTTGTAAGTGGCAATATATTTTTAAAGTTCTTTCACAAAGAAGATTGGGAATTCTTTTCAAAATAGATCCATTTTTTTAATGTCAGTAAGTTTGAAAAAATATTTAAAATTATCAATTTACCTATATCTCACTTGGATGAACATGCAAAACCATTTCTGAAGATTGAGAAGCAAAATAAACATAAATGGAATCACGTTATCCATGACTTCTGCTAAATACTAGAAATATGTTATCATTTAAAAAAAAAACTTTATAAAGAAACATTATTTCCTTAAAGATGGTTAATGATTTTTGCAAACACAAATATATTAAAAATCCTAATATAAAAAAATACACTTATTTACTTAAAATATATCAGAATTGACTACTTTTTCAAGTCAGAATCAGAGAAACAAAAGATATACCTTGGAATTTCCTTAAAGGTTCAATTACCTCTACAGAATGGAAGCATGCTATCTGACTCCTTACTGATTTTCCATTCTCAGTTCAAGTCTTTGCTCTAACTGAACTCTGCAAAACTGAAAGAAAATAAGGAATAAAATCAAACTGAAAATGATGCTTCAATATCTTCCATAGATGAGGTACCGAGGATTTATTTAAATAACAGTTAAAAGAGAGGAAATAGTGTTTTACCTAATCCAGTGGGTCTCATACTTTCTGTTGTAAGGACCTCATTTATGCTATCAAAATTATTGAGGACTCCACAAAGAGTTTAAATGGCTATAACAATTTATACTTTCACTAATGCAAATTTAAAACAAAAAATTTAAATGATTTTAAAAGAAAAATAAATCATTATGCAGTAATAGCACATTTTTTCTTAAAGGAAAGGTACAGCAGGAATGAAGGCAAGTAGGCAGGCAGGAGAGAGAAGAGGAAGAAACACTGTATTTTAATTAGTTGTTCATCTTTGTTGCTGCTCCAGCCCTGGGTTGTGAACTCAGGTCCTTGGATTGTACATGAACCACACCAGCAAGCGGCAGAGGACCTATCCATTAAGCCAGCAGGGTGTGCAAACAGCATATTTTTTGAAAATAAATTGTGTCCCTATTCCAGAACATATCCATACTTGTTTTCATATAAAAATAAGGTTTTATATTTCAATCATCAAGGGAAAGCATTTTCAGGAAGATGTACTATGTTTATTCCCAATGCAGGGGAGTAAAGTGTGGTAAGATGTACTAGATACCAGTTTGATTAACACAGTATCTGAGGAAAAAATTTTTTTTCACATTTCAATATAATGTTGTATGATATGGGGATTCAATTCTATACTCAAGCAGGCAAAACTGCCTAACTGTGATCAGAATAGCAATATCTACCATTCACAAAATGTCTATTTGGCAAAGTATTATCTCATAGGAAACGTTCTGAAGCCTGGGTAGAAGTTGGCCCTTTGTAAGAGATATTTACATGTTTATAGGAAAATCTCTCTCTGTACGCGTGTCTTCTTCATGGTGCTGGGGAAGACCTAATATCTGAATCCTATCAGTGGAGAAGGCAGAACTTACTCTGCATAGTGTTCTAGCTCTTGCTGCTGCATTTTTCCAGGTCACCTCCCAAAGCTGCCCTCACACTCCTAATCTCTTTTGTCTGTGGCTGAAGATATTTAAGGTGGTGACTGAAGCTACTTTATTGAGGTACTGTTTCTGTGAGTGTCGTCATTTAGACAAGAGGTATATATTATTATCAAATGTTTTGGTTTTTTCCTCTTGTCAATCTGTTTGATATTTATTTGATTATTTGCTAACCTAGAAGAAACTAGAGGGAAAGGGAAAAATTTCTCCTGCACCCCTACAGACAGCAGGGAGCAGGGAAAACTTTCTTCGTGGCTTCTATTTGGATGCATTGGCCCTTACCTAGGAAAACTCCAAGACATCAGTGGTCTCATGATTAAATCATAGCTTGGCTTCCGATCAGAGTTCTTTAACTAAGTTGACCCTTTGATATGATATATTTGGTATGGTATATGTTAGAGCTGGACAAGAGTTCCCTGTAAATTAGCTAAACTTGAAGCTAACCTATAGTATCCTTGGAGACTCTGGAGAAAAATTATGTCATACAGACCAAAAAAAGTCTTTAATCTTTATCCTTTAATTTTTAACATCACATTAAATCTATTAGAATCATGGGTTTTATCCAATATTAGATATTACTAAGAAAATTTCAAAATTTTACCTGTAGGTTATACACAACAATGAGACCTCCAAATATACTTTAACTATGTAGAATACAACTACAACAGACTGCTACATAAAAAGGCAAAAGTTTCTATAGTGTGATATACGGATTGATCAAGGTGTAAATCTATTCTTTGAAAATCATGTAGTATTGCAAACTAATGGTATTTTAATTTTAAAAAGCAAAGCTTCAATGAAAGACTGATTTCTCTGATTTCTTGTCAGAAAGAGCTTTGTCTCTGTCAAGTAAAGTGGTATATTCCAATTTTATATGCATGACCTATATACAGAATATGTAGTACTCAAAACTGTTGTTCCTGTATTTTACCTGAAACTAAAGTAAGTGACTGCTTTGCAGACAGTATTACATTATGCAACGTAGTCTAACAGCAGTGATTACAAAATGGCTGATGAGCTTCTCTATGGTAGTACCCAGAACCCTGAACAGAAACTTCCCTGGTGATTCTAGAGTAATTGATCAGATAAGCTTCTGGGTCTAAACAGTGTTGCTTGCCCTGAGTTGTCAATTACAGCATAGGTTTCCACATGAAAATGTATTTTTCTTTAACATGGGAAAACATCAAAACAAATATAATGGATAATCACTATGCTTTTTTGGTTCCTTTCATCATTAAGGCAGTTTGTTCTTATCAACTTTACAATTGCTATTGTCTCTTGCTTCAAAACGGTTTTTCATCACACCCTTCTGCCTTCATTCAGTTCATCTCAGTCTACTCATCTCAGGATAATCTATTTACTTTCTTAACCTTCCTTAAGGGTCCTTGCCCCCATCTCCAACCTCTTCCTCCCCTACTGCCCCATTTCCTTATTTTCCTCATGGCACTTACCCATAACCTAGAAGTGTATAGTCTATTTGTGTTTTGCTAATCAGTCTCTCCCCACCAGACGACCTTGTCTTTCTTTACACTGTGATTATCCTAGTGTCTAGAACACTTAGTACAGACTAGGCTATACTAGGTACTTAGGGGGCAAGCAACAGACATCAGTCCCAGACAATTAAGTGACAGGCTACCAGTCAAAAACAAAATCCAAAGACACATGCCATGGTACCAGTCTGGTGAGGAAACTACTCTGTTTAGCTCTAGGTATTTACACAGCTGACACCACCCAAGTGGAGTCTGATAATAGAAATACCGCAGCTTCTACAAAGTAAATGTTTTAACCACTGCTTTTGCTACCATAGGCCAAATTGAAAAATAAAATCCTAGTGATATCCCTCACAATGGGTGTTACCAGTCTGTACCTCTTTTGAAGAGGCTGAGAAAGATCACCTTTACATTTTCTGTTTCTCCAGCGGTATAGCCTCATGCAGAGAATTTCCCAAATACAATAAGGGAGTTCAGTTGCTAGATGCCCAAAAAGGTTCTTAAAAGAATAAATCACAAAACATGTTGAAAAATTATTAAAATTTTAAGAATATGTAGTGATAAATTTCCTAGTATTTAACTGCTATAATTACTATTTTTAAAAATTCTGATTTCCTTCTTCCAGGCTTGAATAAAAACACCTGTGTTTCTAAGCAGCCTGAACTTTTTTAACCATGATGCGAGAGAAATGTGAAGTACTCTTCAGATTCCCCTTGGCTGGAGGACTTGTTGCCACTGCTTGGAGAGCAGTCGGGATATACCCATCATCTGACAGATGGCTTTGCTTCAGAGTCACCCTCCTCAAAATTTGGCAGCCTGCATTCTATGACTGAATAGAATGAGAATATAAAGGATTGACCCTGGACTCCAACTCCATAAAATTATAGTCAGCCAAGAACCAGAGTTCCCCCCACAGGGTCAGTCCAGGCCTTCATTCAATTTGATCTCTCCTGCTATCAAGTCTTGCTTTTTTCCCCTAAATTCCCCAAATGTTGACCCCCAAAGGCACTCCTTAATAAGTAAACATTTTGTAAGATAAAAATTTCTTACAGCGTCTCCATTCTGGGGGATCCTGCCTGGAATAGTACTAGTAATGGAAGAAAGATACTCGGTTAGGATTTAAAATTGAAGCACTCATCTCCTGGTTGATGGAAAAATGACACGAGAGCTCTCTGAGTGCTGACTATAATCTATACATAAAGTATTCTATAAAATTAAGGAAGTATTTACATTTATTGACGCAAAATTTGTGTACGTTTATTTAATAATTTAAAACAAAAAGTAATATGTGCATGTAATTTGTTTAATAAAATATACTGTTTGTAAATTACCTCAATAATAGAGAGAAGAGGTAGAAAATTAAGAGGATCTTATTGACTAGGTGGTATCTAGTTCCTTTAACAGTGAACATTGATATGTAATGTAAAAAAAGATAGAAAAGGAACCAGTAACAGCTAATAGGCAGTTGGTGATTCTTTTGGTCTCCAATGGAATGTTAGTAGTTTAGAATCAAGATCTTTTGTGATGTATTCTCATTATGAATATACAAAATTGACATAAAACTGTTAAAGATTATTAGATTCAACCAACAAATTATTTAAATGAGATCATGTGGCAGATGCCATGTTCCATGTGAATAAGATAAATCATTACTAAGACTGAACAAACAGAACAAAGGGTTTACCAAGAGATTTTTCATTTTTCTCCTTAAGCTAATAGCTTTCCAACATAAATAAAAATAGCAGCTATTGCTTGAGAAATCATTTAATGTTAAGTGCTCTTTTAAGTTTGCTTTTAAATTTCAGCAAACACAGATCAGACAAACTTGAGGGTAATATGTAACTAAGCCACAAACATTCTAAAGGGTCAACATTTGAACAATTTGGTGCTTTTCATATAAGAAAGGCAAAGAAACTGATAAAACACTGAATATTCTCAAACAAAAATTAGATAGTAACCTAGAAATATCACCTAGAACGACTTTTCTAATTTTGTTTTTTATAAGTACAAAGAAATTATTATGAAACTTTTTATAACCTTTTTACTTCTCTTTTTCAGTATCTCCCCCCTCCCCCAAATTCTCCATTTTAAATTAGCACTATATAACACTGACAATACCTCATAACTATGGTGCCTATACTTATCATTATCAGAGTATAGATTGGTAAATTGAATTGAGTAAGAGTTTTTGCTAAATTGAATTGAGTAAGAGTTTTTGCCCCAAGGAATATAGTTCAGGTTGTAAAACACTGAACCAACAAAGCAGGAATTCTGAACTTTACCTTCCTAGCAACAGATTCTAGATTGTAGCCTGAAGAAAAATAAGTACCTAAGCACCCTGTGCTGAAAAATTATTTAGCCTAGAAAATAAATTAAACCCTCCTCATGTAGAAGCAGGATTCTTAGTATGACTTGAAGTTAGTAAGAGAAAGCCACTCCCTTATTAAGACACATCCAACTATGGAAATAATGTGAGGTTCCAAAATTAGTAACAGTGTTTTTATTACCACTGTATGGAAAAAAATTATGTTCTTTTGCTCTCTTACTCAATCTGGCTAATTATCCATGCGAAGTCAAGTCAAGTTATTCCTGGCAACCACAAAGCCAGGCTCTAACTTTAACATTGCTGGGGTTAGAAGAAAGATTTCTGTTAAAGGAAAAAAGTCCTACTTAATTCTAATACATCTGCTACACTTTATGACTCAAAAAAATGTGATCCAGCCACGAACACTGAACATTCTGGTTTCAAAGTTAGATTATTTATTTATTTTGCTAGTCAGACAACCTACATGAAATGAAGTATGCTGGCTTTAATTTATAACAAGGACAACATTCAAAATACTAGAATAGGGGCAGGAAGAAGAAATTTAGAATGTGTTCAATATAAAGTTTACACGAACACCATTGTATTTGCTGGGTTAATTTAGGCAATGAAGCCCCACCACAATTTAAAGAATAGTTGTACTTTACAAACCATAAAAATGTACACTGTCAGACTAGATTTTTTTTAAATCCAGTTATATGCTCTTTACAAGAAATACACTTTAAGTTGACTGAAAATAAAAGGATGGAAAAAGATATTAACACACTAGCCATAAAAATGCTGGAATGTCTGTATTATTACTAGACAAATTAGGCTTTTAAACAAAATATTATTAGAGCTTAATAGACTTATTTTATAATGGTTAAAAAAAAGTCAAACTATCTGGCAGATTGAACAATTGCAAACATATATGATCTCAACAACAGAGCCACAAATTACATAAAAATACAGAATTGAAGGGATAAAAATTAAAAGTAATCTTTGAAGATTTCAATACCTCATTTTTAGTAATGGATAAAACTACATAGGAAACCAACAAGGAAATAGAAGACTTAAACAACACAATCAATTAACAGGGCATAACAGATATCTATAAATATTCTGGCTAACAATAGAAGCATACCCATTCTTCTCAAGTGAAAAATAGAACATGCTACAGAAAAAGTCATATATGATACCATGAGTCTCAATAAATTTATATGACTGAAATCATACAAAATGGAATGAAACTACAAACCATCAACAGAAGGAAATGTAGTAAATCTACAAATATGTGAAAAACAACAGAAATAGCCACCTAAAGATGAATCAACAAGGAAAACATAAAGATACTTTTAGATGAATGAAAATAACACTGAAACATAGGAAACTTAATATGATGAAGCGAAGGCAGTGTTTACATAGAAATGAAGAGCTATAATGACTATAACAAATATCTCAAACCAACAGATTAATCTTCCACACTATGACACTAGAAAAAAGAAAAGGAAGCAAATAGGTTCAGATGATGACAATAGTGAATACTAGCATATATTTGAAAAATAATTAATTCTATGGCTTCACAAACTCTAACAAAACTCAAACATAGGGAACTATTCCAAACTCATTCTATGAGGACAATATTAACCTCAAAATAAAACCAGACCAGGCATTAGAAGAATAGAAAACTACAGACTGATGTCTCATTAATGCTGATGCAAAAATGCTTACAAATACAGAAAATTAAATCCAACAGTACATAAAATGGATTACATGTGATAACCAAGAGAAATACATTCTAGGAATACAGAAATGGTTCAACACCGGTAATCAATTCATGCAACACACCATTATGAATAGACTAGAAGAGTAAAATTCACACGATTGTCTCAACAGAAACAGAAAAAGCATTTTTCAAAACCAACACCTTTTCAGGATAAAAAAAAAAAAAAAAAAAAAAAAAAAAAAAAAAAAAAAAAAAAAAAAAAAAAAAAAAAACACTCAAAAGCTAGGAATAAAAGAACTTAGTCTGATAAAGAGAATCTAAGAAAAAGTTTCCACAGCTAGTGTACTTAATGGTGAAA
The DNA here is from genome assembly GCA_004363575.1 of Solenodon paradoxus. Classification (NCBI taxonomy): domain Eukaryota; kingdom Metazoa; phylum Chordata; class Mammalia; order Eulipotyphla; family Solenodontidae; genus Solenodon; species Solenodon paradoxus. Next base: position 142,327 of record RJWH01001855.1, read on the forward strand.
GACTGAACGCCTTCTGCCTAAGAAAAGGAAGGAGACAAGGATGTCTTCTCTAATCACTTGCAACAAGCACACAAAAAGATGCTTGATGTCTTTAGACATCAGGGAAATGCAAATCAAACGTACTAAGAGATGGCACTTCACACCCATTTGTACAGCTATATGGAAATATTAAGCGTTGGCAAGAATGTGGAGGAATTGGAACCTGTAACTTAAACACTGCTGGTGGGGATGTAAAACGGTGCAGCTTCTTCAGAGAACAATCCGACAATTCTTCAAAAGATGTATGATTCAGCAATTTCATTCCCAGGTATATACTCAAGAGAAATCAAACATATGTCCACATATAATCTCTTCCATGAATTTTACAGTAGCATTATCCATCATAGCAAAAAAAAACAAAGTAGAAACCATCTAGCTGTTCACTCCAAAACAAATAAAATACAAATAAAATGTGATAAATGCATATAATATTATTTTCAGTTAACCCTGTAGAGAACATGATCATATTGTTTTGTTTTGTTGTTGGGGTTTTTTTTTTTTTTTTTTTTTGGTTGATATTTCTACTTTTACCCCCAGTCCAGGGTCTCAAATTTGGGTCTGTAGGCTTTTCATGACTGGTACCTTAGCCACCTGAGTCACAGAGATGCCCCCAGGCTGGTTTTTTATAATGATTTAAGGTAGTACCAATATGGACAATAGACTGGGGAAAATACTAAATAGAGAAAGGAAGTCCATTAGGAGATTGCTGTTATAATCCAAAGAGGGGTAAACTAAGGGTTAACCAGGTGAGATAGAATACATGGAACAAATTGGGGATTACAGTCTAGAATTAATGGAACTCAGCAAACAATGGCAGAAAAGGGGGAAGGGAAAGAGAGGAGTCATGAGAAACTCCTAAGGACTCCATTTAGACACTGCCTTCTTTAAACTTTTCCTGAATCCATAATTTGAGCTCTATGTCCATTTCGGTCACAAGTGAGTATGGTATATACATATATCATTTTATGTATGACATCATAACATAATGAAATTCTCTGTTCGTGCATCTCTCTCCCCTTGTATTCTCTGTGATTATCGGAGGCATTTATCTCATAACCTATTTGTAGTTGTGTACTCCAGAACTTAGTGTCTGGCACAAAACATTAAGGAAAATAAAAGCTTTTGATCTAAATAATGAGTGTACGAGACACACCAACTAGGGCAGAGATGACAACAGAAGACATGGGTTCAGTTTGGGGAAGGGACTTAGTAAGATAATGTCAGTTTTTCTAATTTACCTATAAAACATCTAAAGGAAACTGTCAGAAAAGTTAAGATCAGGAAAGAGGTGTGAAACAGTATCAAGACATAGAAGGAACAGGTAAAAACAAAAACCTAACGCGAAAGGGCCAGACTATTCACAGAAGACATAAAACGGAAGTAAAGTCAGATAAAGACATAATCTTGGAAAACTACATTTAAGGGATGCGTAGAGTAACTGAAGGTCACAAAGGAATATGAGAAGGAAAAAAACTATTAGTTAAACCTTAATATAAAGGTTAATAATATAAAGGTTAATTTTAAAAGAACTCTTGAAAACTTGGGAAAAAATGACATCAAGGAAGGACTTTCAAAAGAGGGCAAAAAAGGTGGTTACTGGACTTCACAAAAGTCATTGCTGATTTTGGCAGAAGTAGTTTCAATGGAGAAACAAGAAGTAGTCTTACAGTTGAGTCAGAGTAAATCAGAGATGAGTATGTGGAAACAGTGAGAAGTCAAGGAAGTGAGGAGAAAGGTTAGGTAGTAATTAGAGGGTAGTAAAAGGTCTAAAAAGAACTTACTATTATTCTGTGTTGTTTTTTAAGTAAGCCCAATTATGCATAAACACTGAGAAAAAAAATAGAAGTAGGGAAAAGAATAAATGACTAAAACCAATCACTGAGAAAACAGAAGGGGATTGAAAGCACAGTTATTGACAGGAAGGGTCTGCAAGGTAAAATTTCTAAATACTGCAGAGCTATAAGGGGGCTAGTAAGCAATAAGAAGTTCCCTCCTTTCTTGGTGAAGAGGTTAAGGTCATATGCTAAAAGGTACTGTGGAAACAGTAAGAAAGAAGTCCTGAAGATAATACATCTACTGAAAACATGGAAGAGGAAAGCTGAATTGGAGAACACAGAGAATTACACATAGTACTAGGAGTCCAAATGAGGTTGAATTCCAAAAATCTAAACTAAGTATAGCAGATTTCTGGAGCATGTGATTTTTCCCTCCGGTCATAGCTAATAAAAGCATAAAAATTAAATAAAATAGAAGTGGAGAAGTGTTATACATACAAAAACTCATTACACTTCAGATTTGTTTACTGGGAACTGTTAGTTAAACCTTAATATAAAAGTTAATTTTAAAAAGAACTCTATTTCATGTCTCATTTCAAGAACCCTAAGTCTCACCATCAAATCAAAAACCAAAAAAAAAAAAAAAAAAGCACATCTGAAACAACAGGTTAAAAAAAAATCACAAAATGACTAAAAATGAAAACAAACAAAAACCTGGGAAAAGAACCTCTTTCCCCCTTAATACATGTTTTTAATCTAGAGTAAATTGCAGACCACCAAGAATAGTCTGACTTGGGTATTAAGCACCAGTTCCCACACAAAAATTGTTATTGTTGGCTTTAGCACTTTAATCCAAAGAGGACACAAATTCTGCTCATGTTTGAATAACCCTTGCCAACAAATTGATCCCACAGCAGCAGGGCTGCAGGGAGTAGTTTTAAAGATTGAAGGGAAACGTAAAGGGGGAAAAAACTCAGTAAATGTGTTTCCTCCTACTTAGAACCCAGGCTTAGACCCCTTAAAAAAAAAAAAAAAAAAAAAAAAAGGCTTTTTTTTTTTTCATTTTTCCTTTCTCTTCTAAAAGCAGCCCAAACGGGCATTAGAGAACATCTGTAATATACATAGAAGAGAATAATTCCAAAGAAATACAGATTCCACAGCTGTGAACCCAGGGGACAAGGGAAATCAGGCAAATCTCTAAATAAGGTCTGAAAAACAGATGCTCTGTTAGAGGGCAGCTAACTCCCAAAACCAGTAGTATGGAGTGCATACTGGGAATGCTCATGTCTGCCTTTCTGGAGAGCTACCCTTTGCCTTTTTATGAGCAAAGCAGAACAATTCATAATTTGCCAGCAAAGATATACCCAAAGAGAAGCAGAAATTTTGCCTAGCAAAACCTACCTCCCATATGAACATAAGAAAGGATTTTTCTTGCTGTTCTAATATGTATCTTCCTCATCTACATATCACATGTTGGTTAACAATATAAGCTGAGTAAAAGACCTCAAATTGTACAATACCAAGTTAATAAACTTTCAGAAACTCTCTAATAGAATCAGATTCCCTGGATTTACATACAGCTTCTCCACATTTCCTGCCTTAAACAAGTTACTTCACATTTATAGACCTCAGTTTCCTATCTCTAAAATGAAGATTTTATCTACTCATAGAGCTGTAAGGATTTAGACAGTCAATACATCAATACAAAGAGAAACTTAGATATATTCCAGAAACATTTTAAATGTCTCATAAGTCTTAGCTCCTATTATTAAGTTTCTGCCTTATCAATTTGCAGCAAGCCTATCTCTTTAACTGTGACTTTTAAAATATGCATGGCACCCGGCATTAATTAATGTAGCTTATTCCCTGTGAATGCTTAATAGGCAGAAAAGGATCTCAAGCTGTGGCATGAATTTTCTGGCCTATTCACCTATAAATAGCTAGCAAATATTAATCACTATTATAGAAATAGATGCATTCGGACTTATGATGTGAAGGTTGAAGATTCCGTACACCAGCTTTCTTGATTAGTTGTCTTCCTTTCCACACAATGTGTGTTACTCTACTGTCTGACTAACTTCCTTTGTGGAAACTGTCACTATCCTACAACACAGCATCTGGAAGAAGTAAACAAAACTCTTGAAAATTAAAATATTCAACTAAGTGAAAATTAAGAAGGAAATAAATCCATAGAGAGTTTTAGTAAGCTCTCATACTCCCCCTCACCTTTTATTAGTCTAGTAATACAGAGAGTTATGTCTCATTAGCTGTCAAATGCTTTTCTATCCTACAAGTAATCTTACTCCGTGGAGGAGTCTTTTGAAAGTTATAAATAAAATACCCCCGATATTTTCTTTTTCCCACACAGGAGAACACGGACATTTTAACCGGTTCTGCACAAGAGTGAGTTGTGTCAACACAGTGCTCCCAGCTACAACACTGAAAAAAACATGCTTAATTAAAGACAGGAGAAATTGCATGTGAAGCCCAAGCCATAGAGATACAATGAAGAGTTGTCTACAGAGTCAGAACTCTATGAACAAATCTTTTTGTCAGTGTCAAGAGAGAGAGAAAAAAAAGACATAGCAAAGTAAAAGTGTGAAGCTTTAAAGGAAAAAAACATGGTGGTGTCAAATGTCAATGTTCAGACTAAGAACTGAAAAAAGCAGTATTTATGTACTACTTACTTCCAGAGTTCAAACAGTACTGGTAACATCATAAAACATCCTTGGATATAAATAGATGCCTATTAACCACATATATGCTTTAAAAGACATAGCTGAAGCAGAAAAAAGGGAAAGGAGCTTAGCCAAGATCACAAGGTAATGGTTCAGCAACAACGAATGTTGCTTTTACTGGGTTTACTCCACAATAATGACTATGTTTTTTTGTCTCAAGCTCTAATTTGAAGGCCAAAGTAGCATTATCACAGTACTGTTTTCCAAAATTAAGCACAGCTCTAGTTACATTCTTGCAATGGTTTACTTGCTGGTGCTGCTGTCTGCCCTTTGGCCCGGGCAGCCTACCATCAAGGAGGCAGCAAAGCAGTGCAAACAGGGCAGACATGCCCAGGTTCCAACCTCAGCTCTGCCAGTGAGTATCTTAGTAACTTCTGGGCAAGTTCCTTGAGATATTTGTCTTCAAATATAAGATAAGGATGCTAGTAACCTCTTAAGTGTTACTGAAAAGCTTCATTGAGAATATTTATATCTATCGCTATATCTACAGATAGATATAAATATAGCGATAGATATAGATATCTCTCTCTCTCTCTATATATATATATATATCACTCGGTTCATTTCTTGGCACATAAAAATGATGTATTACTAACTTTAGATCTTTGACCACTTGCTGATTGTATGCCATCATACTCTCTTGATTCTATATTCATTATGGCTACTTCTTTTTTTTACCTGTAATGTAGCCTAACTTACTTCATAAAGTCAGCATGGGAATGCTCAATATTAAGTATAAACACTAACTGATCTGCTCAGACATCATCAACTCAGGTTTTTGCAGCAGTGTTACAGATGGTTATAGGTACAGGTTGTTGGATCAAATGCCGATTATATTTCAGTCCTGGCATTGATACGTAATAGCTGTTAACTTCTAGCAAATTACTTAACTCAAATGTAACTCAATTTCCCTATTTTTTTAAGTAGAAATATAAAATATTTGATAATTATAGGTCTGCTTTGAAGATTAAATATACATGATACTTTCAGTACATGTAAAGATGCTAGAATAACTCCTGATCCAAGCATGAGCTTAGAAAATATGTTATTAGCTCATAAATATATCTGCATGATGAATGTTATATTTATTATAATAGCATTAAATGTTTATCAGAAGTCATATGATTAAAAAGTTATAAGGAGAAGGGGCAGGACAAATATTTTGATGAATAGTCAAACGATAAAAAAAAAATATGTATACAGAGAAAAAACAAAATAGAAAGCAAGTGAATAAGAATTAATATAAGGCAATTAATCCAGGCTTTATAGAGAACACCAAATTTTATGAGTTAGTGATATAAAGAAACAGAAAAGAATAAAACACATGAAAGTGTCATCTTTCAACTGTATTAGGGACAGCATCATGAAGAAGATAGTACAAAGACTTAGACAGATGACAAAGGAATTTCAGTTATTTAAAACAGTACAGACATAACCAAAGATAGGAGAGGAATATGGAAGTCCCAATTGGTGGCCAGTAAAGAAATTTGTCTGGGTATGCCCAGGTGACCTAGTAGTAATCCACATATATCCCAAGGTCGTGGGTTCAAGACCCGGAGCCAGCAAAATGATGAAGATGAACAACTGAATGAAATAAATAAAGTGCTTCTTCCTCCTTGCTCTTCCTGAATACTCACCTTCATACCTGTCTGTAACATTTCCTTAAAAAAAAGAAAGAAAGAAATTTCTCTGGAACTGAGGGTTTCTATAGGAGAATAGTTGATTTGGTGCCTTCACTTTCTTCTTCCCAGAGCTAGCGTGCATCTAAGATAAGATGTTTGTTAAGTACCTCTGTAAAAGGCTGGATGAACTCCACTAGCAATGAGTCTCAAGTCAGATTAAACAGAGCTTCCCAATCAGCATTCCGAAGTATATATATATATATATATATATATATATATATATATATATATATATATGCTCAAATTGGGTGACAGGTATACTGAAATAGTGATACTTGCAGCCCTTGGAGCCTAAAACCTCCAGACATAAGATGGCTTGCCTATTATCTCAGTATATCACACAACACCATCATTTTCTAAGTGTACCAAGCCACACAATGTTGGGAAACAATGAGTTAAGAATATAGCTACTAGGCAATATACAATGGGACAAAAACAAAAAAAGACTATTGAGGAAAGAATATAATGTATAATAGTCACCTAAGTTTTGTGGTATTGTGAAAGGTCAATTTAAGAGGGAAAAGACAAGTAGCAAAAATAAGCAGTCTGAAAACTGCTGTAAAGGCAAGGCATGAGAAATGAGGACAGCAACAAAGGAATGGAGTCAAAACAGGTTATGAAAGAATAACGTCTTTGAATTCAGTTGAGTTCAGTTCAGTAAACATTTAGTGCTATTATGTTCAGCCACTTGCCAAGCATTAAGGATTTTAAAAATTGAAGAAAAAATTACAGACAGTAGGAATGTTTTAATCGTAGAAAAAGAATTCCAGGTTTTCCTTAATGCATTCTACTTCATAGTAAATGTTAGAAGAAAGGAAATATTAATCAAAAGTAGTTTTAACCTACCCATTAAAACTTCTAAAAGTAAACCTTTTAATTAAAAGGCTCAATATCAGAAGACGGGAGCTGTGAAGAGAATTTTTGTGGAATGGTCACCTAAAAACCGTAGTTGTATCAACAGTCTGAATATACTTATATCTGAGCAAGGATTAGAATGCATGCTTTGGGAAATTCCTTTTAACCTTTAAGGGATAATAACAACAGTAAGTTATAACTTTCAGGGGTTTGCTGTATATCAAGCACTGTGTCATTTTACATATATTATCTTATTTTTATCTTCCAAACAAACCTGAAGATATATTATTCTCACTTTGTTCATTGAAACCAAGGCTTAGAATATTAAGTCACCTGTTGAAGGTTATACAGCTAGTAAAATGGCAAAGTCAATATTCAAACCCAGGCCCAAATAACTCTCAAGTCTATGCTCTTATTAAGTGTATTTTAATAAGTAGGTCTTTGAGGAAAGCACCCAAAATACAGAAGAGAAGCCACACTATTCTAAGGAGAGGGTTACCTGCACGACACTCATTGAATCCATCCAGGAAGAAAACAATCCAGTTTTTTACTGAGGCCGCATAAGCAACTAGCAGCTTAAAACACAAAATTATCATCAGAGAGTTTTATGAGTCTCACAGGGCCAAGATCAGTATCAGTCGGGTTGCATTCCTTTCTAAAGGTTCCAGAGGAGAATCTACTTTTTACCTTTTCCAGAAGCTAAAGGTTACCAGCATGCATAGTCCCACAGCCTCCTGCTATCATTTTTAAAAACCACCAGTGGTGGATTGTGTCTTCCTGCCGCTGTCTCTCTCATTCTTCCATAATCCCATCTTCTTTTCATCACAAAAAAGTTCTACAGTGATAAGAATACAGTGATTAGATAGCACCTACCCAGATAACCCACCATAATCTCCCCATCTCAGGGAATTTAACTTAATCATATCACAAAGTCTCTTTGGCTATGTAGGTAACAGGTTGTGGGATTAGAACACAGACATCTTTGAGGGGCCATATTCTCCCCACCACAGCTGACTAAAAGAGGGTGATATCACTAGTGAACTATGTTGCTAGCCTCCTTATTCTGGTTTCATATATACAAGGCTACTTACTGATAATATTTTGGCTTATCCTATAGCTTACTTAAAGGAAAAAAAATACACTGTTCAGAGGATACTGTGTCCAATCCCTAGGGCAAATGTTTTACATTATATTGAATAATTTGTTCTCTGAATTATATATTAGTGTCTTGTGAGTGCTGTCAGATTGAGTCAGAATCTCTTAGCCCAAAAACTCTAGGACTCAGACAAGATCGATATTCTGAATCTTTAAGTTAAGGATCAGAGTTAGGGTAAGGGGAGTATATTTAACAGGTCTAGCTATGATAAAAACAAGCTTTTGAAAATCATGTTTAAGAAGCTATATATAATTAGATATATCTGAAAATGCAGTTATATGTCACTCTCTTTGATTTACAAGATGTGTATCAACAAAGAAGACAGCTACAGTTTTCTGATTGTACCACTGTAATCAATCAAATGGTTTGAAGTAGAATGTCCTTGGCAGCAGGGAATTTCAAATCAACAACTGTTAAAACTCAGACCACATACATTAATAGCTGTCTAAAGCTGGGGTATTGGGGGAGATAAGAAGTAGTAACTACTAGTGAATATAAAAGAGTTTGGGGACAATAAAAAACATTCTAAAATTGATTGAAGTGATGGTTACACAACTGTGAATAACAAAAAAAAACCCATTGTATTATATATTTTAAATGGATGAACTGCATGATATATGAACGATATCTCAATAAAGTTGTAAAAAAAGTATGTCACAAAGAAAACAATAGATGAAGATCTGTTAAAATCAAGGATTAAATTGAGGATGATGATGGTGAAACGGTGTCTTATGTAATTTATGATCCTAATGAAGATCCTTCCTTAATATCTACTACTTTCCTCCTGTTTTTTTGTCTACTCTAGCTTTTTAAATTGTTTTTGGATAAGTCACAACCTTTTTTCCTTTACTGGTCTTTTAATTTACTAATCAATTAATACACATACAATAAGCTTATTTCATAATTATAATAAGATAGGCAATTCGGATGCTCACACTCAGTGCTCTTTATTAAGGAATAAGTATGAATAAAGGAAATGCTCCCATCTCGATCCTGTTTGGTTGTTCATGTTTTATCACCCTTATTCTGTATTGTGAGCGGATTCTCTATATGCCCTAAATCATTCCATGAGCCACAGCAACCTGTGTGAGATTCATGTCTTCTTGTATCAAAATTCTCATATGAAGTTTAATGAATTTTTGGTCCTACTTACAAATGGGGAATGTTGATGCCTTAGTAGACAACTTCCATTTTGCTTTGTAGTTGTAACTATTATGATGCCCAGTAAGACTCCACTGATCTGTACCATGATAGAGAAGAACTTCACTACACTTCTTTTCACCTGCATCTTCATTCTCAAGAGCAATGGAATATTGCCTATATCCAAACACTACAGAAAAGTAAAAACTAGCTATCTGAGGTCAGTAAGTAGTTATGCTTGCAAACTGGAAGTTCAGATGTTTGAACTTGAAGTTTTCTTATAAAAAATCACCTGAATAGCTTCCTCATGTTCCCATAGAATAAGCAAGAAAATCATTTTTAAGAAAATACTTGTCCTTAAACTGATAAAGTTTAGTTAAGTTAATAAAATACCATTATCCAAACCCATTAACAAGATTCCTTCAATACACAGTTGGAACAGTTCCTTTGTATGTGCTTAGACAAAATAGTTTATTTACGTTTCTGCATCAGAATTTTAATAAATAACACTATGTTCCCAGAATAACAAATAACTGATGGTACAAACCTAACCCTTGGGCATAACTATTGAATATATTGCGTTCTCCACTAAACTACAAATTGATCGTATATACTGTGTCATATGCTTTGATGTAATACAGTTTATTCCAGTATCATGGCATGCTTAGTCGTCCCTGTAGAAAGAGCATGATAGTGAAAGAAGAAAAGATCAATATACACAATCCACACTGTAGAGTGTAATGTTATATAATTTCCTTGCTCCTAAAATGAATGTACAACTAAACTTATAGGACAAGCAGACCATAAATTCAGCTCCTGACAAGTATCTGTCAAATAGTTTACATTATTCATTGTTCCAAATTTCTGGAAAAAGTAAATATTGCTGTTGAAACTGGAGACCTTTAAACAGTGTTACAGTAACATACAAAAAATTTTATAACACATTTATAAGTCTTTTAAGACTGTGTTGCTGCTATTGTTTCAATGCACACAGAAACTCAAGTTCATGTTCCAGAGGTCCTTTCAGACAATTGAAACTGAATTTTCCAAGCAGGCAGCTGTAGCTCATTAGATTGGCCATGGACCGTGAAAGTCACTTGCCAATAGTGTTGAAAGACTATTACTCATTTCAATCTCACTATAGAGGACAGATCTTTCTCAGACAAAACATTAGTAAAACCAAACCAAACAAAACAAAAAAACAAAAACCAAACTAACACTGAGTTTGGAGCTGTGACTAGCAGAGTTTAGCACACAGGGATGGAAACTGAATAGAGAAAGTAAAGCCAAGGATAGATAGCAGAATGATGCTCTAGTTTTTCACCCACAGCCAGAGCTTCCACCTAGATTCCAAAGGGGGAGGAATGAAAACAAGCCAAGCCCTGTTGCCCCCGCGGCAATAACAATGCACTTGCAACATGTGTGGTAAACGGTACCATCTGACCTGACAGAACTGTCAGTCTGAGTGGCAAATTCTCTGCATATGACTGAGTTTTGTAATCTCGGCAGTTCAAAACAGAGAAACTTAAGGGGCCAATCAAATCAGCTTTGAATGTCAGTCACTGTCCAAGTAATGCAGTTAATCAGAAAATCAAGATTATACTCAGAAATAGCCTAAGTCCTTATCCATCAATCAAGACAGCTAACAAAATTCTAGACATTTAAAATTCTGCAGAATTAAATTAAATATTATTATGCCAAAGATGGAAATATTATAACTATTTGGATAGTTTCGACAAATAATTGCAGTGTTGCTCTCTGGGTAGTTTTAAATCTAGGCAACTACTTAATACTTAACTGACATTCAGCCGGGTAGATAGAGACTGATGCTCATTTTACACATAAACTAGAAGGATTTCAGGGTGTAAGTTATGTTCTATTTCTTAATTGGGGTGCTAACTACATAGGTAGTATTAGGTTACAAACATTTGTTGAGTTGTACACTTACAATATGTGAATCTTTGTGATTAAAGAAACATCATGTCCTATAGTCAGTTGCCCTCATGAATTTAGTCTCTGAGAAAAACTACATTGTCAAATTCCCTTTTGATCAAGATGATCCCAACTTCAGACTGACTTGTTTTTCAGTTTTTCAAGGTACTCTATCTAAGGAGAGACTCAAGATAGACATATTGAACAATGGAACATATTTCATTATATTTAGATCTATTATCTCATAATATAGCCATAATAATGAGAAAATTTCTATTCTAAAGGCTTATGAAACTAATTTCTAAATGATCCTGGTAATCAAGTTTTCTTTCTGAAAAGATCAAAACTCATACATTACTCTTAAACAGAAAGCAATTTGTGAAAAATACATAAGAATACAATCTCTACAACAGAGGTCACTCAAAATAGAGATGTTGTTGACAAAGCAGATCAAGAGATATCAGTGTACCCTGGTGGAGTGGCAGTTGGGTTTGTCACCTCCAGCCAGCACAGTTCACATACATCCCAAGAACATCACATCTAGAGTGTAGGGGAATAAACAAGTTAAATGACTAAAATTAAAATGGCTAAAATGCTTCTTCTTCCTCTCTTTCTGCCTACTGCCTACTCACCTTCATTCTTCCCTGCACATTTTCTCTAAAAAACAAAATCAAAAACAAAACAATGATACCAGACACTGCCAAAAGTATTTAAGAAAGATCATGATGGAAAAAGGAATGAGACCCAGATAGGAGCTGCAACAAACCTTTAAAAGATATGTCTATCTTCCAGGTCTTTGTTAGAGTACGAGAGATGCAATGTCTTCAAGCTGTAGCTGATTACTTGGAGCTCTTTATTAGCTTATTATTTTTATAAGGTCTCCACCTCATTGTTTAGCATCAACTTAATCTACTGCATCCACAACTAGGAATCATAAAGGGATATCTTCCTTTTTATGAAGTATTATCTAAATGGAAGATTAAAGAAGCAAGAGAAATAAAAAAGAAATATGCTTTTTATTTATTTATTTTTTATGAAAAGGTGCAGAAGGAATGAAGGTGACCAGGCAGGCAGGAAGGAGAGGAGGAAGAAGCATCTTTATTTTATTTTTATTGAGTTATTCATACTGGTTGCTTCCCCTGGGCCCGAGAGTCGGGCCCAGGACTCAAACCCAGGGGTATGTGGCTTGCTCCTTCAGAGGCGACTGACCCAACTGCTGCTTCACCAGGGTGCTCCAGAAATAGGCACTTAGCACTAAAACTTCACATATAGAGTTCTACACATGCCGTAAGAATCTGTGAGAGTTGTCACATGAAGCTGAGAAAAGTAGTAATAGCATCATGTCTTCCAAAAGATTCCTACTTCCTGTGTTCATTCCAGGAGTCTGAATACTCAATAAGGTAAAACCAACTCAAACTGTACAAAAGAAAAAGAAAGTACTATTATTGGTTGGTATTTTTATCTATCAACAATACCTCAACAATTTTAAATTTGATTTAATAAAAGGAACATTCTTCTTACAAAATGAGCTTCTATATGATCCATAATAGTTTAAAATTTTAATGGGTCAAAATTCTGAGAAATAAAAAGAGTTCAATCTGATCTTAACTTTCAGTTAAAATAAAAATTTTAAATGCCCATCTAATATTAATGATTGTGCAGTGCTTGTTTTTTCCATATGAGTTATACCTTTTAAAATATATTTTTAGCAGATGGACAAGACAGAATGCTAAGTCTAACATTTAGTTCCTTACTAACACTAACTAAGGTTTCATTGGAATACTCTGCTTAGATTTAAGTTGGTAGTCTAATATTTCCTAATAACCAACTATTAGTTGAGTCATATGAAATTGCCATTGCTATAGGTTAACAGCCAAATCTTAGCAATTTCAAATGGCTTAACAGAATATATTTTAGCTAGTTCCAACCCTATCTAGAAAAACAGTATACACAAAAATGTTTTTTGACAAGAGAATGTATGTAAAATGTTTTCAAATGAAACAACTGGATGCAAAAATATAAAGAAATAAAAATAGAGAGCTTTGTAAGAGGAAAAAAATCAGGTAGTTCAACAGGTTACTGAAATCCTGGTAGTGATCAATAAATCGACTTCTGCTTCACCTTTTATGAAGAGGCTGTACTTAGCAAATCACTGTGTAAGCTGCCTCAATAACAGCACTCCTGCTATCAAGTTTACTTGCAATGATTCCAACAAAGAAATTAATTTCTTAGATGACAAGAAAAGGTTATCTGAAACAGGGAAAACACAGGAGACTGAGCTTTCTCCTAATAAAACAGACAAATATCAGTCTAGGCACTGAATTCCAAGCTGTTCATGCTCTGCGAGATCTAATTCCCTGTAACCCAAGCACTACCATTACTTCAGACATACACGTATAATCACCTATTCATATCCTAAATGCCAAAGGAAGTTTTCCTGAAACTTACCATGAATTTATTAACTCTTCAGAAAATAAGTGGTATTATAAAATTATCCAGTAGATATTACTTGTTTTGTGACTGTATCAATAAAATATGTAACTAGCTGTGATTAAATCTTAGAACTTGGAAACTGCCATTCATCACAAGTCATCAGACACACTCTTTCCTAAAAAGTTTCATGTTTAAATACTATATCACAGAGCATTATTAGAGATAACCTCTTACAATTATTCCATTTTCTAAATCTGAGGGAAATCGCTGCGACATTCCATAGTTTTGAATCTCAGCTCACCACTTACCAACAATGTAACCTTAAGAGAAATTGTTTTAACCTCATTAATTCTCTGTATGTGAGTATGCAAAATAAAGAAAATAACAGTACCTACACCTTATAGGTTTTCATGAGTATTAAATGATGTAATGTACATAAAACATTTAGTACACTACAGTAGCATAAATTATAAATAAACTACTTATTATAATTGCTAATAGTATTATTGTATAGTTAAGAATTTACAAGCACTTTGAAGGTGATAGTCACCTATTCCTGTCTTTGGTGGAAACATTTTCTATTAAAAATAATTTATTTCCCTTTATAATGTTTAGCTTTCCAGAATTGTTCTTTCTGACTGTAAAAACTAAGGGAAACTTGCACAGTGTAAGCCTGTTCTTATAATAAGATTAATTACTTTTTGTATGGAATTATTCCCCTTATTAAGTTTCAGCATCAGATGTAATAGAGCAAGCAAAGAATAAAAATCAGAGCTCCTCCATCCCCCAATTTTATAAAATACAGTATTTAATGGGCTAAAATACAGGTGATAACTTTTTAGCTGTGCTAAAAGAACAAGTGTAAACTTTAAATCAAAATACAGTCAAATTAAAATTCAGAGTTTGAAAAAACCTTTAAAATCATCTCGTCCAGTGCTTTCATTTTAGAAACAAGACCCCCAGAAGGTAATTTGCCCAGTTTCATATGGCCAGAATCAGAGATACTATAAAATCTCAGGTCTCCCGAAACCTGTGCCAACTACCTTTTCAATATGCTTCTTTCCAAGTCATAAGTGAAAATCATGACAAATTTCTATTCCAAAATGTCTAACAAAAATCATCTTTGAATAAACAAATAAAACTGAGGAGGTGTGATGAGAAGGATGAAAGAAAAATAACCAGTATGATGTAGTGGAATACATACTTGGAGTCAAACAGAGCTTGTTTCCAATCCCAGTTCCATCACTGTCAATGGGCAGTTTACTCCCATTACTCCCATTACTACAGGGTCCTCATTGTAAAATCAGGTAACATCACCTAGAACAAATTTTTAAAAGCTATGAAAAGGATTATAACAGCACAACAGTTAGGAGTCATTTTACCTCTGCTTGAATCACAGCTCCACAACTTACCTGTTGCTCCATCTAGTTACGTAACCTCTCTGAGTCATGGGAAGTACTTTAGGACAGAACAGAGTACATAATAACATAGCAAGTTCTAATATTATCAATACTATATAAAAATCACCTGGCACTTAGCAGCCAGTAAATAATACAACCACTACCGCCAGTATCAAAACACCTGCTTTTACAAGTAAAATAGATTGACAAAGCCAATATACTATATAAAAACTAATGTCATCTATGCTAAAAAAAAAAAAAAAAAACCCAAAAAATACCCATATCCTGAAATAGGTAAAAGGTTCATTCAATTTGGATTAATTGTCATATTTTAAAAGTATGAAACTTAAAATCTATCTAGTATATAATCAATCCTGTGTGTGTATGTATGAAAATTATACTTTTCAGGGAATGAGACTTAAAATGCTCAATTCACAAGTCAGAAGATATGATACAAAGTCATAATGTTAGATAATAGCAGAAGGTTTATAAAGTATAAAATAAAGCAAAATTATAGCAATGATACATAAAAAATCTGTAAAAAATGTATAGAAGAACTCATCAGTTTTGGAAGATGTGTCTTTAATGACATTGTTTTCATGAACTCTTAATTAAAAGTATAAGACAGAGTGGAAAACTATATCCAATGTATCACCATTTAAGAGAACCAATTCCCAGGTGATTAAAAAAGATCTATATATGAAATGGGTGGAAAGGCATGATTCCTAAATCTAAACGGAAATTAAAACCACAAAGTTTAAACAAAACAGCATGAAAAAAAATCAATACCACACGAATAAAAAGGAATAATTCAGTTTTCAGCTTTCTCTTTATAATAACTTCTATTTTTAGATCAGATACAGTAGCTTAAGATGCTACCATGTCTTTAAGCTCCAGTTGGGTAGGGAAATACCTGTTTGGCTCTCCTACTTGCAAAAGTAAACAGGAGGTTTTACATTTAAGTTACAATGTGGCATACTTCAGAGTAACCTCATGCCAAAATGGCACATTTCTGAGGGATGCAAAGGTATTCAATAAAAAGCTTTTAAAGGCATATTTTTAAACTTGCAGCAGGAAAGCTTTTCTGTGTCAAGACAGTAATTCTTTTAACAGCATTGATCAAAATGTCATTCTTTTATGAGTGTACAATACCTTTTAATGGCATACAACAAGCCATTAGGGTTATACACCTCTGTAGAGCAGACAGCTTACTGGAAAAAAGGGAACACTGGCCAAGATATAGTCAGTAGGTTTTATATTTCTAATAAGGAATCTTTTTTACCCCTCGCTGCTTCATTCTAAAGTCCACAACTTAAATTATCCAAAGATTAAGTATAAGTTCTCTTCACTTATGTAATTTAGAAGGGCTTTCAGAAAGGCCTAACAGCAAGGTCTAAACTGTATCTTTGTAGAAACTATATGATGGCCTTGGAAAAAACCTCTCACCCAGGGCTAGTGAGAAATTATTCATGAACATTAGAAAAGAAAGATGGTTTTATTTACTTTGTTACTTTCTAGGGAAAGAAGAAAGTGAATTTTAAAAAATGTTATGAGATGGTCGCTTTTCATGTTTATTTACAAAGCCAAATAGTAAAGGAACATTAAATTTATATATCACTTTACCATAAAACATCTCTCTTCATCAACTAATATTTTCAGTAATCTTTCATAAAAGAAAACTATTTAAAAACCAACTTAAAACAAGTCTTTGTTTTGTAGGTATTCGTGCTTTAAGAAAGATAAAATAAATTCTAAAACTAGTGAGAAAACTTAATCAGATGAGTAAATAAACTCATAAAAAAATCCATCAATTTACAAAAATTTTAACCACTAAGGAAACAGAGCTAAGGAGTGTGACAAAAAGACTGCTCCTGCTTTTCACATTAAAAGTTCACTTATATTTTACTATGTAAGAAAAAATGATTCATTTTAAAGAAAAGGTGCAGGCAGAAAGAGAGGGCAGGAGAAGCACCTTAGTTATGTTTATTTAGTTGTTCACATCGGTTGTTCCCCCAGGGTCTTTGGTTCTGGAACCCACGACCTTGGGGTGTATGTGGGACAGCTCCCAGGGTGTACTAGACCGCCAGGCCACCAAGGTGTTCTTAAATCATATTGCCTGGGCACAAGTAAAGTCTTAAAATTATAGAAACATCCAAGATCAAGTGACTGCAGTCTTTTGAACCTTTTGAAAATTAGTTAAGGGCTTCATAGAGTCTAAAGAATGTTACGATAATAATAATTACAATTCTGTACCAACTTTATAGATACATTTCAAAACCTTTTTCCTAAAAACAAATTTTAAAAAGTAGAAGAATCTGTCTCCTTTTAAAGGCATGAGTGTATGGGTATACGGGTGTGTAGTGAGAAGAAAATGGTAAGAGAAAAAGTTACTATGAATGGCTTTCCAAATTTTATAATCAAACAGAAAGCTCTGATTCTTGTTTTCAGAGATAAGAGTATTTGTACAACTCCATTACTGAAAACTAAAAGTACAAGGTAGTATTCAAAAATACATTTTTAAAAGCATCCCAAGCGATAAAAACAGTAAGAAATGCTCAATCTCAATGCTAAATTAAAGTGGGCACTCAGAAGATTAGTGGAGTGCTGAATCTCCTTTTGCCCTGAGGATATCTGGTCCGCCATTCGGACTAGAGCTTAATCTTACAGATCTGTTTTTGGAATGAGGGATAAAAAACAAACAAAAGCACAACCTAAGAGTCTAACAACAGGAGACTCAGGAGCAGGAAACTGGGAACTCAGGGTTACAAGGCAATCCAGTTGTCTGGATTTAAGGGATTGCAAGGAAAGTTGTCTTTGCAATGAGCAGAGCAAAACAAAAACGTAAAACCATAAGAAATTGCTTAACTATAACCCAGCACTCAAGTAAACACACATGCCAAATTTACACCACCTTAATGGGTCCAAAAAAAAAAAAAAAAATAGATAAACACAAAGTGATACACAACTTACAGTAGCCCCCGAATCCAGATTGTAACAAACTCAAATGTTATCTGGTAGAACAAGCCACTAAATGCACCATGAAAGAGAACTGGTGAGAACAAACCTACAATGATTTCATTTCTTGGGATTATCAAAGTTGATATAATAACCATGCTTGTATAATATGCTTAAAATAACTTTCAAAGTGCAAAATATCTTTACAGAATAGAAAATTAAAAACAAATAACTTAGGCATGCCGTGGTAGAGCAGTGGTTAGGTCAATCACGTCCAAAGGAGTAAGCCACATATCCCTGGCTTTGAGTACCTGTTCTGGTGGGGAGAAAACCATTGAGAACAACTAAATACGAATAAAATAAAGGTGCTTCCTCTGCTTCTACTTCTCCTTTCTTCCTGCCTGCTTGCCTACTTGCCCAGATCATTTTGGCAGAGATTAATAGTCCCCAAAGAAAAACTAGAAAAGTGAGGCAAGATACGGAAAATAACTATGTTAAGGCATGAGAAAGTTATCAGAAGAAGCTAAGAAGTACATTGTGATGATCTCAACTTTTAGCCTAGGTTTTCTTTAGTCACTTGTTAATTCTCAGGAGTCTGAGAAGCTAACCAGAGTTGTAAGAAGTATCAGAGTCATTGGGGAAAAACTGCAGTTTACGTATTGCTACTGGCAAACCAGAAATACGCCAGAAGACTGGAACCCAGCTATATATCAGTTCATTACCAGATCGGATTGAACTTAATTATCTCTAGTCTACTTACATACCAGAAGCAAAAAGAAAAACCTCTTTGGGAAAAGTTAATAACCTCCAGATCTTATCTGGCACCACAAGTGTGCTAATGGTAGAGATGACTGTGTTATGCCCTCGAGGAGCCTTGCTGCAATATGGTGGCCTCCAATGCCAAGTAGACAAAAAAGCTCAGGAGACGAACCCCGGATAGCTCCTGGCTCACAGGGAGACTAAACAACATGCTTCTGAATGACTACTGTGCAAAAGCAAAAATCAAAATAGAAATAAAACAAGACAAAAATACTTGGAAACAAACATGAATGAAAACATGAGCTATCAATTTACAGGATGCACTAAAAGCAGTACCAAGAGAGAAATTTGTAGAAATTCAGTGCTACCTCAAGATAAAGAAAAAAATCTCAGATAAACACTCTAACCCACACCTAAACATATAGAAAAACAACAAATGAAGTCAAAAGTCAGTAGAAGGAAGGAAATAATAAAAATCTGAGCAGAAATAAAGGAAATACTAATCAAAAAGCCAAGTCAGAAGATCAATGAAACCAAATGATTCTTTGACAAATAAAATTGACAAAACTTTGACTAGGCTCACTAAGGAAAAAATTAGAAAACACCCAATATCTAGAATCAGACATGAAAGAGAAGTTATAACATAAACCTTAGAAATAGAAAGCATCATAAGAGACTACTATGAACAACTATATGCCAATAAATTGAGGATATGGGTAAATTCTAAGAATCATATCATGAATAAATCAGCAAGAAATAGAATACCTGAACAGACCTATAATAAGCAAAGACATTGAAGAAGTAATCAAAAGTCTCCTGAAAAATAAAAGGCAGATGGTTTTACTAGTGAGTTTTATCAAAACTTCTGAGAATACCTACTCCTCTCAGTCCTCTCAAACTCTTCCAAAAACCCAAAAGACAGAGACAACATTTAAACAATTGCAGTGCAGACAACATCACAGAAAAAATGAGAGACCAATAACTCTGATGAACACAGATGCCAAAATCCTCAACAAAATATTAACAAATCCAATTAACAATACATCCAAAAAATTACCCATTATGATCAAAAGGGATTTATTCCAAGAATGGTTCAACACATACATATCTATTAGGCAATATACCACATCAACAAAAGGAAGGGAAAAATAGTATTGATAATAATACTAAAATAATTATCAAAACAATATCTGATACAGAAAAAGCATTTGACAGATTCAGCACCCATTTATGATAAGATGTCTAAATAAAATATGGATAAGGGGACATGTGACCATATTAAAGGTCATCTATGATAAATCCACAGCCAACTCAATGATAAAAAACTCAAAGCATTTCCTCAAGAACAGAAACAAGGTAAGGTTGTCCATTCTCACCACTGCTATTCAATATCATTTTGGAAGTCCTAGTCAGAGCAATTAGTTACAAGATGAAATAAAATGGATCCAAACAGAAAAAGAAGTAAAACTATCACTATTTTGTAGATGGCATAATAACATGCAAACCCCTCCCCCAAAGACTCTACCAAAAACTATTAGAATAAATGAGTACAGTTAGTAGCAAGCTACAAAATCAACAGACAAAAAAAAAATGGCAGCACTTCTATACACAAACAATGCAACATAAGAAAAAGAAATTAAGAAAACTGCTGGGTGTACTCTGGTGGTCCAGCAGTCTATTACACCCTGGGAGCAATTCCATATATATCCCAAGGTCCAGGGTTCAAGAACCAGGGCTGGGGGGAACAACCAACATGAACAAATAAACAAACATAAATAAAGTGCTTCTTCTAACTCTGTTCCTGCCTACCTATACTCCTTCATTTCTGCCTACACTTTTCCTTAAAAAAAAAAAAAAAAAAAAAAAGGAAGAAAAGAAAACGATCCCATATGCGATAGTAATAAAATTAATTAAATACCTTTGAATAAAAAAAGGAGATGAAAGATCTGTACGAATGAACACTACAAGACATTGTTAGAAGAAACAGAAGACGTACCCCCGTGGCCACTCATGTAAGTCTGCTGCCTCTGGCTGGCACAGTCCACATACATCTCAAGAGTCTGGGTTTACAAAGTGGGCGGTGGGAGAGGCAACAACCAAGCTGAACACTTAAATTTAAAGAAAAAAAATGATTCTTCCTCCTCTCTCTTCCTGGCCGCCTACCTATTCACCTTCATTCCTGGCTACAACCTTTCTTTTAAGAGAAAGAGAGAGAGAAAAAAAGAATAAAAGAAAATACAAAGAGATGGAAAAACAGCCCATGTTCACGATTGGGAAAAATTAACACTCTAAAAATGGTCATCTTACATAAAGCAATATACACATATAATACAGTCACATCAAAATTATATTGGCATCTTTTGAGGAACTAGGACAAAATTTTTTAAATTTTTATGTACTCACGAAAGACCCTAAATAGCCAAAACAATAATGAGAATAAAGAAAAAAGAAGAGCTATCATGTGCCCATATTTCAAACTAGACTACAAAGCAAGAGTAATCTATAAACAGCATAGAATTGAAAGAAAAACAGACACACAGATCAGTGGAATAGAACTGAATCCCCAGAAACAAACTCATGTATATATGGTCAGTTAATTTACAACAAAGGAGACAAGCGCAAACTATGGAGAAAGGAAAATCTTTTCAACAATAGGTATTGGGAAAACTGGACAGCCACAAGCAAAGGAATGAAAGGGGATCACTCTTTAACCCTAAACAAAAACTAAAATTCAAAATGGTTAGTAACTTGGATATAAGAATGGAAACCATGAAACACATAGAAGAAAATATAGGCAATATATTCCATGACACTGGCTTTAGAGGGGTCTTTGGGACCCAGCTCCCATGACAAGGGAACAAAAATAAAAATAAACAAATGGGACTACATCAAAGTGAAAAGTTTCTACACAGCAAATGTTACTCTCATCAAAGTGAAGACATTGTACTAAATGGGATAAGATATTTGTACATCATACATCTGACAAGGGGCTAATATACAAAATACATAAAGAACTCATAAAACTCAACAACAACAATAAACAATCTAATCTAAAAAACAAAAAAAACGGGGCGATCTGAAGATACATCTCTAAAGAAGATATATGGATGGCCAATAGTCACATGAAGACATGTTCCTCATCTGTTGTTGTTAGGAAAATGCAAATCAAAACAACAATGAGATATCACCTCACATCTATGAGAATGATTATTATCCCAAATCCCAGAAACAAGTGTTGCTGAGGATGCAGAGAAAAGGGAACACTTTTACATTGTCGGTGGCAGTGTAAATTGGTACAACCATTATGGAAAGCAGTATAGAGATGTTTCAAAATATTGAGAATGGAAATTTCAAATGATCCTATTATCCCTCTTCTGGGTATTGACCAAAAAAACTCCCCACAAAAACACTACTTCAAAGAGATATATGCACTCCCATGTTTACCAAAGTATTTACAATACTCAAAAAATGGAAACAAACTAGTGCCCATCAACAGATGAATAGATAAAGATGTGATATACAAAAGCAATGGGATACTACATAGTCCTAAAAAATGAAATCCTACCATGTGCGACAATATGGATGGAACTAGAGGGGAATATGCTAAGTGAAATAAATCAGAAGGAGAAAGTCAAATACTGGACAATCTCACTCATAAGTGAAATAAATAAGTGAAAACAAACAGGTATCAACAACAACAACTAGCCCTTGAACATCGACAGCAGAACTGAGGTAACCAAAGGCAAAAAGGGTTTGGGTGGGACAAAGAGTAGTAGGGGTCCAATGGACAGTGGTGCAGGAGTATTAGAAAGTTGGTGGTGGTGTGGTGTGTTATATATTTGATTAATAGTGAACCTGTAGATCTACATTTTGTTATTTTGTAAATCAAGTACCTCAATAAAAAATAAGAGAGGTGTGTTGTGTGTGTGTGTGTGTGTGTGTGTGTGTGTGTATGTAATTAACTTAGTAGCTCCTAAGTTCAGAATTTCATACAGTTATTAGTCAGTACTATTTAATGTCTGAAATCCTTTAAACTACTTCTTGGGGACCTCCCTTTTAACTAGGTGATTACGTTTTGACTGGGTTCCTATGCCGTATAAGAATGATCTCCTATGGCTTTTCCTCACACCTCACATCCTTATGTTTTCCTCCCTCAAGACTATTTAATATTGTTTCAAAAATCTCCACAAAAATTTCCACAAAAACATTGATTTAACTTTTGAGTGTAGCCACCACTTTGCAAAATATGCATTAGCGAAATTGCATCTAGCGAAAAAGCATCATCATGCTTTACATTTTTGATTGGTGTTGTATTCACAAAGGAAAATGTAACTTCCTTAAAAGAAATTATGATTATGACTTTAAGTATGCAAATGAGTTCTCCTCTAACATCCTTTTCTCAATTGGTTCTAATTGGTCCTCAATTCTAGCAATTGATATTGCTACTCTTTTATAAGTAAAAAAAATTGTACTTTATGTATTCCTCCAGGTTCTACTCTATTTTGTTTACTCCTTTATATTTTCCTATAAAAAAACTTAAAGGATTATAAAAATAAAAATACATTTCTGTATATCTGTCATACAGCTTAAGAAATAATGTTACCAATTATAGTTCAGCACTCTATAAATTTTTCATTAATAACATTCTTCTCTCCCTACAAGTACATACCACAAATTATCTCTACAACTAATTACTACCTAGAAGTTGAAGTTTATGACCCTTATACATTTTTTTATACTTTTACTAAGTTATATAATGTTCTACATATTTTAAACTTTAATTCTGTATTAGACTTGTTATAGATTCTTCTGCATTTTTCTTTTGATCAAATTATGATTGTGAGATACTTCATATTATAGCTATTTCTGTGTTTCATTATTTCAATAATGCTTTCACTAGGAGAATTACAACCATTTTCATAATCAGACTCACTGATGGACAGTTAGTTTCCATGTTTTTGCAATTATAAAAATGCTGTTTGAACACCCCATTAGTGGATCACAACGAGTGGCCTTTTCCTTCTTTTTTTTTTTTAAAGCTTTCTTGCAATTTAATTCACATGACATAAAATTCAACCTTTTAAAGTGTACATCTGAGTGATTTTTAGAATATTCACAAAACTGAAGCTATCATAACTATCTACTTCCAGAACATTTTCAACAACCCAAGAAACCCATCCCCGCTCTCCATTCTCCCCTGTACCAGTCCCTTGCATCCATTAATCAACATTATGTATCTATACCTTTGTCTATTCTTGATGACATTTCATATAGAGTCATACACCCTGTGGTCTTTTGTGACTGTTTCCTTTTCCTTGGCATGCTTTCCGGGTTATCTGTGCAGTAGCTTGTGCGTTCATTTAACTGTGGTTATGATTTCATGGGTCAATACCTATGTCAAGCTTATTAAAGCATATAATTTAAATACATGCAACTTTCTGTATGTCATTATACCTCAATAAAGCTACCCTCCAAAAATAGGTGTAAGATTTTAATAGATGTTTCACCAGAGACATACAGCTAGCAAATAAACACATGAAAGATGCTCTACATATTTGTTATCAGACACACAAAAACTATAAAGAAATACCAATGCACACTAGAGTAGCTAAAATTTAAACTACTAATACCACCAAGACATGACGTGAACATAGATACTGAAATTGTCATATGCTGCTGATAGGAAACTAAATAGAATCGCTACTTTGGAAAAGTCTGGCAGTATTTTATGAAAATAAACATACACTTACCATGTAATCTAGTTGTTTTGCTCCGGTAGTCACTGGCAAAAGTAAAAATCTATGAGCACACAAAGACCTGTGGTAAATTTTTCTAGCAGTTTTATTGCTAATAGCCAAAACCTGGAAACAATCCAAATATCCACTAACTGGCAAATGAATAAACAAATTGTGGTACGTATGTATAATAAAATACACATAAGAAGTGTGATACATGTAATATATAGATGAAGCTTAATGCATTGTGCTAAATAAAAGAAACCAGACACAAAGGCTATAGGATTCTATTAACATGATGTTCTCAAAATCCAAACCTATAGCTGCAGACATCGTATACATAGTTGTAATGTTATGAGTGGGGGCAGAGAATTAATGATATAGAAGCATCAGGGAACTTTAAGGCTTTATAGAAACATATTGATTATGAAATATTTTGATGATGGTAGTAGTTCACAACTGTTTACAATTGTTAAAAGTCACAGAATTATATCCTAAAAAGTGGAAATGACCATATGTAACACCTCAATAAAATGGAGTTTTGAAAAAAAGAATCAGTGTGATGAAGGAGGAGAGACATTACATACAGGAGAAAAAAGGTAAGAATAATTCCAAATATTTAACTGAAAACAGCACAAGCCAGAAGACAATACAATTATTAAAGTGATAAATTTTTCAAATATGAATGTCAAAAGTATTTTCAAGCAAATATACAGAATCAATTACCAACAAGCTGCACTATAAGCAACATTAAAGGAAGTTCTTCAGACTGAATAAAAATGATGATAACTTGAATCTACAAGAAAAGAGCACCATAAATGATAAGATGTAGACAAACAGAATTTACTTTCATTTATTAAATTCTATTAGAACCTCTTCACAAAGAAAATGCCAGGATTGATGGATTCATGAGTATATTATATCACATTTAAAAAAGAAATAATATCAATTCTATGAAACTCAAGAAATAGAGGAGACGCACAGATCTCAGATCATTTAAAGAGAGGGCTCTGGCCTAAATCTAAAATGAGACAATCACGAGAAAGCAAAACCAAAGACCAATCTTTATAAATGCTCTAAAGGAAAGTTATAAAATCACATTAAAAGATAAGAGATCAAGATATACCATGTTCATGGATGAAAAGAATAACTGCAGAGAAAGCAATTCTTACCAAATTAATAGATTTAATAAAATAATCATAAAATTCATATGACAGGTCTCAGGGCCAAGAACATACAAGTCAAAAGAACATCTTAGTAATGGGGGTTGGGAGGAGCAGTTTAACCTACTGAATAGTGTCTTATTTTAGAGCTGAAGTAATTAAAACACTGTTACAGATGCAAGTCTTGGCAAGTGAGAGAGACTAGAGCTCTCAAAAACAAAGGCAAATGTGGAAACTATATGAGACAAACATGACATAACCCATTCAGCAAGGAAAAGAAAACTCGTATTCCAGGAGTTGGTAAACTTGTTGAAAATGGCCAGGGGTAACATATTAGACTTTGAGGCCTATATAGTCCCTGTCACAGCTACTCAACTCTGATATTTCAGTACAAAAACGGCCAGACACAACATGGAAACAAAAGGATGTAGCTTTGGTCCAATAGAATTTTTTTGCAAAAACAGCTGGACCTTGGGCAATGGTTTGCCAAATATCAACAAAATAATGAAAACAACAACAACGACAAAACACTTTAGCTAAAGCCATTCTTTACATCATACACAAAACTAAGTTTCAGGTGAATCAAAAGTTCAATGTTAAAAACAATGCTGTGGTGTGCCCTGGTGGAGAAGTGGTTAGGTCAATAGCCTCGGAAGGAGTGAAAGGTCATATATGCCTGGGTTCCAATTCAAGTCCCAGAGCAAGGGGTGAGGAACAACCAGTGTGAAGTGCTAAATGAAAAATTCCTGCCTGCACCTTTCTTTTAAAAATAAAATTAAATAATGCTTGAAATAGTTCAGCAGACAATATATAAAATCATATACAAGACATGCTAGAATTCTAAAATAAAATTTTTAATATGAACATTTAAGAAATTAAGGCAAATAAATTATTTTAACTCTTCATATTGATCAAGACGTTTCCTTTTTATTAATTCAAAAAGTATGTCAGGAGAAAATTTGCCAACTTATTTCTCGTATGTCAATGTGCCCATATACTACCCTCATCTATGAATGACTTTTCTGTAACTTTAGGAAGCATTCCAGGAACTTCTCTAAAATTCTTAAGCTAGTGCTCATTGGAAAGTTCTGGTACTAATGCAAATACATCAGCCTTTTCAATCTCCACTTTCTTGAGAACTACAAGTCTTAAAGCAACTCAGAAATTAAATGACACCGCCACTTGTTTTTAAAAGTTTAAAAAATGTAGCAGTTTTTGCTGCTTAACTATATACATAGATGTATATGTGTGTGTGCATATCTCCCTCTCTCTCTCTATATATATATTATATATACGTACATGTCAAGAAAACTAGAACTGGGCTGGAGTCCTAGGAATACTCAAACTTTAAAGTAGGTCCTGAAATTGATGTAAAATTATGTATCTGTCATTCTTTATACAAGAGCCCCAAGGTTTTTCCTGAATCTTAAAGGGAGAGATTATGAACCCTGAAAGAGTTAAAAACCTCTGTTCTGGATGTATGAGCAGAGAATTGAAAAAATAGATCGTCGTAGCCATAGGGGTATAGGGAAAGCTGTCCATTTAGACGGTGAAACTCCTGAAATGGTCCAGAATCTCCACTGACTTACACACATGGTGGTGGTGGTTGGGGAGTGGGGTGTCATCAAACAGACATAAAAGCTGGAGGTTAGTCAAGAGAAACTTTCAATTAGAAGTTGCTTTTGTGTTTCAGGTCACGCCTCCACGTGTGATGGGACTGTAACATACGTTTACTCCTTTAGAGTCTGGACAGTATCCCTCACCCCAGTACGAAACGTTATGTGGCAACGGGGTCGGACTAAGACAACAAATCTACTCTGGTTTTCCCGACGGAGTCACGCTCATTCAGAGGCAGCAACAGCAATGAGAGTAACTTACCTTTCTGTAGCGCTTTACAAGGCACGTTCACACGTCGCTGGCCACGTGACCGTCACTAGGCCTGAGGGACCGTCGAGACTCAAGTTGGCGAGGTGCGGGGTGTTTCCCCGCACACTCTCACGTGCAGGGTCTGAGACTGCAGGTGATGGAGACGAGCACCTGAGGTTGACGGAGATCCGCGGGGAGAAAAATATACCCGAGGGAGGTGGTGAAAGCACGTCGGGGCGGGAGCACCGCTTCTGCGGAGGGAGGAAAGCTGTGAGACGCTGACCGAAAAGGCGAGGCAGCGCCAGGGAGAATTCTCCTTCAGGGGCCACCGAGGAAGGGGCGGGCGTGCAGTCTCCGAGCTGCGGGGACAACGACGAGAGGAAAGAACCTAGGAGGCGGCCCCGCAAGCGAACCGACCGTCCGCCTTAGCGCGCGAAGTAGCCCGGCCAAGGTGCCCTTTCTCGAGCCCCCTCTATCTTCCACCGTCCTTTTCCGTCACTGTCCTGAGCGACGCTCACCACCGACATTCCTGAGGAAGAAAGACGTCCAGCTCCCTTCCGCACGTCACAGACTCTACGCGCCACAAATTCAAATAGGAATTTCAGACCCTCGCGGGCCCGAACGTCTCCCGCAGGGATGGGCAAATGAACCAATCGGAGCCCGGTTCCGCGGTAGGGGGCGTGGCTAAGCGATAGGGAGGTGGAACGATACGTTGTTACCAAGACGACCGCTTCCGGGTTGGCGAGTTGAGGTGACTTCCGGTCAGAAGGGGAGACTGCGGGAAAAGCGGTCCTGTTAGGTGGGCAGCCGGCTTTCTGGCTGAGGTTGTCTCCTCAAGAGAAGCACTGGGGCCTGTGTTAGGTCAAGCCACCGACCGTCGTTTCCATTATCCTCCTCTCACCAAACGCTTTTCCCGTCCCGTTATAAAGTGCAACTTGTTTCCCCAAAAGGTAAGCTTGTCACACCACGCCCTCCTTACAGAACAGGTAGCTGGCACTGAGTACGCTAGGTCACACCCGACACGGGTGCTAAAAAGACAAAAGGGTGAAAATTAAATCTTTAAATATGCACAACTCCTTGCGGTGTAAATTTTTTTTTTTTTTTTTTTTTTTTTTGCAGCCCTAGACCCATTTTGTCGTCTTTAAATATTGGGTCCAATGAGCGGTGCCATAACATTTTCAGTTCTCATTCTTCCTGACCCCAAAGTTCCATCTGAACAAAGTCATGGACAAAGGCCTAAAACTCCTCATTTTCTGGGAAGAGTCTCAAAGTCTCTTTAAGTTTTAATCTCAAAGTGGAAGGTAGATGGTAAAATGGCCGGTACCCTACGCCCGAACCGCTCCAAGAATCAGTCTAATTCAGCTGATTCTCTTAAAGAGAATCATTTTAATCTGAAATAATTGAAACCAGATGTTAGCAGGGTTCCTAAGGGTCAGCTGCTGCTCATTTGATGATGATGGTCTCAGATCTTGTGAAAGTAAACATTGTTGACGTGGTAGAGTAGGCGCTCTGCAGATACACATATATTTTAGTCTTACAACTTCAAGACGTCATTTATTTATTTTTTAAAGGACAGTTGCAGGCAGGAATGAAGGCAGGTAGGCAAGACAGGCAAAGAGAAGGAAGAAGCATTTTAGTTCTTTGTATTTTAGTTGTATATCTTGGTTGTTCCCCTGGCCCCAGACAAGAGCCCTGGTCACCAACCCTTGTCCTTTGAATGTATGTGAGCTGTGGTTGGGCAGAAGCAGCAGACCTAACCTTTACTCCACCAGGGCATGCCAACACACGACTTTTAACAAACCACAAAAGTTGTTAAATTCTTACTCTCAAAAATCTAAAAGCAGACACTTCGGCAACATTTATCTGTTTAGCAAGAATTTGTTTCTCCAGATTTAAGTTAGGGAAGCATTTATGAAAGGTTAGATCTATCTGTGTTTTGGTTCCTGCCAACCCCTTGTGTAAAATTTTATCTTCAAAACTCCCTGCTAATGCGCCTTTTTCCAGTAGCTTGGGTGAAACATTCTGAATAACTTCCTCGGCGTGAAGGTTAGAAATTTCATTAAATAAAAAATTAAATACATTAGAATACTTAGGAATGAAACATTAATGGAATGAGTAATACATTCTTAAGAGGACGCACTTAAGAAAACACAAGCCACCTGCATTGTGGAATCATATAATGGTGATGAGATTTGATTGATAGGAGAGAGATTTAAAAAAAAAGCCAGGATTCAAAAGAGAACGTTGCATAAGCTTCTGACTGCCTTCTTAAACCATTTGAAATTAGAACCAACTGCAGCAGCAGGCCAGGAGGCCTTAGAGATGAACTCCTTTAGATGTCAGTATAATACCGAACAAAATCAGTTGAATGATTATTTATCTGGCTGGGGGGGAAAAGGACTAAATGTTTTAAGAACTTAGGTCATTAATTAAAAAATATATAGTGTTTTTAGAAATTTTAAAACAGAGAAAGGAGACAGTTTGATGCACTTGGAAAACTTTTAGACTTCGTACACTATTCCTCTTGCGTAATGCCCTCTCCTCTGTTTGGTTGAATCTTACTAATACTGCAAGACCCAACACAGATTCTGAATTTTTTAATCATAGTCCATAAGTCAGTTCTTTCCAAAGTACCTACAGAATTATAAGTACTCTTTATTTGGCATTTTTGTTTTAGACTTGTAGTGTTTTTCATCATGTATGTTGAATGTTTCTTACATATCGTTTGCTCCATTTACTAGATTTTAAGCTACTTAGAATTGACTTTACCACTGTGCCTGGCAAAATGACTTCAACATGGTAAACAAGTTTTGATGTAAAAATGTCTTAAGATTAATGTTAATATGATTCATAGCTGTGTTAGTTTGCTAGGGCTGCCATAACACAATACCACAGATTAGGTGACTTAACCACTAGAAATTTATTTTGTCAGAGGCAGTCCAAGCAATGACTATTTTCTCATGATCTTTTCTATGTGAACGTACAATCTGTGTCCAAATTTCCTCTTCCTGTAATTCCACAAATCACACTGGATTAGGGCCCATCCTAAAGACATAATTTTAATTTAATTAAATCTTTATGACTTTATCTTCAAATATGGTTACATTCTGAGATATTGGGGTTAGGGCTTCCAACATAGGAACTGGAGGCGGGGACACAATTTAGCAGGTAACAAAAGCCAATGTTCAAAAATAAAAATGATTGGGTGTCGTTATGTGTAACCATAAAGAACTCTCATTTTTAGACTTATGGATAACATAAATGTGTAAATAAGAGTAGTGAAGATAATAGGGATTGGTAGAGCCTGTGGTAGAGCAGAATATTTGATCAAAACAAAGACATTCCAATAAAAATTTGTAAACAGCAAAACATACACCTCCAATGCAATACTGGGCCATCCAAATAAAACAGACTGGGTGGTTTTGATTCACAGGGTATTGGTTTGTAAAAATCACTAGTATATTATTTCATTTAGAATCTATAACCTCTTATGGTAGATACTAGTTATAGTATGTTTTTGCATCTTCAAAGGCAGTTTTCTTTGACTCCATTGGTTCACACATAACTTGTGTATTGAATATTTGCTATATTGAAGGAACAGCACTGTCATACTGAGATTAAAATCCATAAATTTGGCCACATTTTTCCAAGAGTTATAAGGGCATTCTGTTGAAATAATTTATTAAATGCATAGCTAGTCATAATTTAATTTTGAGGGGACACAATTTTATTCTGTAACTAGGTTAGAACACAAACACACACATTCCCTGTCACTTTATATATGCCCTAAAAAAGCCAAGGTTCTGTCCTCAAGTACAAATGCATTTAAGAGGAAATGAGACATATACAAAAATAATTATGCTGTGAGATAAAAATGAGATCATAAGAGAATTTATAAAGTGCTATGGGAAATTAGAGGATGAAAAGATTTCTTCCAGCTGGATGTGTTACTAAAGATATTTAATGCAGTTAAAATTTCTCTTTCCAATAGCACTTAGTACTTCTAATATAGCATTAATTATATATGGTAGTTTTTTGCATATGTTCATATCTCCTCTAATATGCAAGAATATTTTAGTTTTTGTATGTTCCAGTCTGGTGCTACCCAGAAGTATCAGTCATCTGGGGAAATTTTTTAAAATAAATTTTTATCAACTCTAGCTCTGGATATTTTAATTTAGTAACCCTGGAGGGGTGGTAAAGAATCTCTATTTTCAAAGTTCTTTTTCTCGCACAGCATGATTCTTATTATCTATCCCATTTGGAATCTTCTGCCCTTCAGCATCTAGTATGTAGTATGTTCTCAATAAATTCTCATTACATTAAATGAGTAGAGCTGTGATTTAGCAAGATTAATACCCCAGTGTGTAGGATGAATTAGAGTAGAAAATATCCTAGAGCCAAAGATATTATAGATGTTCAGCAAAGAGATGAAACTGCCCTAAACTGGGGTAGAGGCCATAGGAAGGGAGACAAATGGGTGAGAAACATTGAAAAGGTAGAATCCACAGAATTAGACTAAATCTGATGTAATGTGCAAGTTCCCAAAATATAGTGTGTCTGAGACTTATATGGGATGCTTATTTAAAAAGCAGATTTCTGGGCTCTGTTTGAAATCCTGTTTAGTAGTCCTGTGTAAAGCATGTGAATCTTCATATGCTTCAAAATTATGCCCCCAATGATTATTCAGTAGAAGACATCAACTTAAGAGCACATCAATCTGTTGAACATTGTGAGTGGGGAAGAGGGAAAATTAAAACATAACTCTAAAGACTGAATCTTGAATGAAAAGGAGGATGATAAGCCATTAACAGACACAGAAAATTTAGTTTAAAGGGAAATCAAGTTCATCTTCACCTACCAGGTTACCCAGCAAGTTGAAAGCATAGTTTGAGAACCTGGAAAAGAGGTAGAGCATGAAGAAAAAAATTGGAAAACCTTTGTGATAATAAACATTTCTGATAGAGATCAAGGAAAAAGAAGATAGTTACAGAGAAGATTGAGGGGGCATTTCTCTTTTGAGAGATCTTCAAATGAAGGAGGTAACACTTTGAACAGAAGGTGAAAAGAAAATCCAGAAAAAACAAGATTATCAAGCAAAAAATGTTTACATCAGCAAGTATGAATTAGAACTGGGTTGGATGTGTAGAGACTTCTGAAATTGACATCTGTCTGGTACACTTCAATCAAGGGAGTTCTATAAAATTTTGCTGCTGTGTTTGGAAATAAATACAATACTTACAATCTGTTAGGTGTTTCCATTTTTAAAAAATAATATGCAAGGTCCTGTTATATAAAATAAAAATTAATAATACTTGCTTCATAGCATTAAATAAAATGATAAAATGTTAATTTAAGTATGGACCTGCAGTCAATACATGGTGGTTTTTTATTAATTGAATAACCTTATGGAGTTTGCTTAATTGCTCTGAATTTTTAAGTGTTCTTGGTCAAATGAGACTAGTTGGGTTTTTTTTGTTTTTTGTTTTTAAAGGACAGGTACAGGCAGAAATGTTAGGTGAGCAGAGTCAGGCAGGCAGGGGGAGAAAGGAATAGTAAATAATTGTATTTAGTTATTCATCCTGGTTTCTCTCTGAGCCTCAGGTCTTGAACCTAGGTCCTTGGGATGTATGTGGATTGTGTCCAGTGGACTTAACTGCTGAGATACCAGGTTGTGCAAAATGGAACTAATTTTGTAGATAAGGACAACCACATAAAGATACGAGGTTATCAAGATTTAGCTATTAGAAAATTGGGGTTATTAGAGGATCTTGTATTAACTGCTATTTTTCTTTCCACAATCTCAAAGTGACATAACTTATTTCAGTTTTCACAGTGCCTTGAAATATAGTCTTCACATAGTCCTTTCAGCAGTATTTTGAGTAGTCCCTTTTACAGGTGAGAGTCTTAGAGCTGAAATAAGATGTAGCCAAAAGAAGAAGCAAAGTTTTCTTGCTCTTAGACCAGTTATTTTTCACATCAATACTGTATCTGACATGTAAGTCACAAGCCTTATTATTTTTTTAACTTTTTATTTGAAAATATTAGATTCACATGTAGTTGCAAGGACTAGTACAGAGAGGTTCCCAGTATATCTCACCTAACCCCAATGATAGCTGTATGTTGTATAATTGTAGTATAACATCACATCCAAAAAACTGATAACCACTGACCTTAACTCAGATGTCACCAGTTTTATATGCATCAGTTTGTGTTTGTGAGAAAGTGTGCGCATTTAGTTCTATGTAATTGTATCGCATGTAACCTTGTGGTTCATGTAACCACCATTACAGTCAAGATACAGAACTGTTTCATTACAACAAGAGCTCCTGGATTCCTCGTGATTCATTTTTGGTAGCCACAAACCATCCACCTAGATTTCAGTCGCTGACCCTTTGTGCTGCTGTTTTCCATGTCTGTAATTATTACTTTGAGAATGTCATAAAAATTAAGTAGTAATTGTAACCTTTTGAAATAGAAAAACCAATTGTTAATAAAATTTACGTTTGAACTGTATCAAATGAAAATAAAAACATTTAAAAACAAACTTTTCTGTGTAGTAGAGGAGTGCATTTATTCCCAAATTCTCATTTTGTGGATAGTAAGAGGACGATTGGAGAAATAAAACTACCCGGTAGCAAATAGCAATGGCAAAAACTCTTAAATTTCGAATCCTGGCACACATGGTTCTTGGACTTCTGGAGAGAAGCATTATTTTTTTTTTTTAAAAAAAAAGGTTCACTGGCCATTGACTTCTGAAAATGCTTATGAAAATGAACCTAATTGTACATGCAGAGCGGATTTCTACTGTCACATCAATGAATATGGAAAATTTATAAAGAAAGGAATGATGTCATGAAAAATGATGAAATAAGGAATTTTAGGGCTTGTCTCACCAAAATAGCTATTTAAAAAGGGAAAAAAACTTAACCTCATCAACCATTTTAGAACTCTGGAATCTGGTGTAACTTAAAACAGCCAGAGAACAGCTCGATGAAGGGAGAGTTTGCTTAAGTTCGGTAAGATAGTGACTGAACTAACAGTGCTACCAGCTTCTCTCCCTCAGCCCTGCCGTGGTGGTGGGGATACTGGCCTACATTTCTGGAACAGCTGCCTTATACAAAGGCAGGCAGTAAGGACTTTGTGCTCCAAATTTTAAAGATTGTACATTTTTTTCAGTCTGGTAGTTCCTCAAGGGACAAGCAGAGATGGTCTTTTTTCCCCTGCCAGGCCTCAGCTTCCCTGAGATGACTATCAGAAGATTTAAAGAAAAACTTTTATTTTTCTATTTTGGATCAGACATTTAAGCAGATCTCTGTCAGGGCATTATCTAACTACAGAGATAATGGAAGAGAAACTTCTATGACCATGTGGATGACAACAGCCCTCCTCAAGAGAAAAAAAGAAAATTGGTAGTTTCTGAGAATAAGTAGGATCTGATTTTCAGAGTTAATACAATACTCAAAATGTCCGTCTCTCAATAACAAAATTGCAGAGCAGAAAAGAAACAGGCAAATGTGGCTCATTTAGAGGAAAGAAAAAAATTGTGATAGAAACTATTCCTGAGGAAGCCTAGCTGTTGGAGAAAGCAGTCTATGCAAGCTGTCTTAAATATGCTTAATGAGTTTAAAAAAAAAAAAGCCAGAGACGAAGAACTAAGGAAAATCAGGAGAACATGTAGCAAATGGACTATCAAAATTCTATTACATATAATATATATGATATATAATATATATCATATATAATATCAAAATGATAATCAAGTAGAAATTCTAAAGATGAAAAAAGTATGTGTGAAATGAAAGTTCACTAGAAGAGTTAAATGATGCTTATAAGCTAGCAAAGAACTGACAAGCATGAAGATACCAGAGTTTTCCAGTTTGAGATGTAGAAAGAAAAATATTGAGGACAACTATATAGAATCTTGGGGTCTTATGGTACACTATTAGGTATTCCAATATATTCATCATTGGAGGCCCAGGAAAAGAGGCCAGAAAGGAGCAGAAAAAAATATTTGAAAATATGGCTGAATGCTTCCCAGATTAGATGAAAGCCCTCAAGGATTCTCAATAAGATTGACAACTAATTCCTGATCAGAAACTATGGAGGCCAGAGAGGGATGGCAAAGAAGTCTGTATCTGGGAAAACTGGCCTCTGAAAATAAAGGAGAAATTGAGACATCAACAGATGAATAAAATCTGAGGGAGTTTATTGCTAGTAACCTGCCTTACAAGAAATCTTCAGAGGAGTTTTTCAGACTGCAATGAAGCTAACTCAAAACCATTTCAAGAAATACCTCTGGTAAAGGTGGCTACATAGGTAAAAACATTAAAATCAATGTTAATAACCTTTGATTTGTAGTTATTTTGCTATATGATTTAAAATGTAAGTGCTTAAAACAATTTATTCATGTGTAGCTTAGCAAGAGGATAATGTTCTGAGAGATGTATCTTTAGGCAATTTCATCATTATACAAATGACATCAAGTATACTTACACAGACCTAGGAAATGTGGCCTCACACACATATGCTATGTGGTGTATATGGTATGGCCTGTTACTCCCTATACTACAAGCCTATGCAGCACACATACTCTAGGAAACTATAATATAATGGTATTTTTGTATCTAAGCATACTGGACATAGAAAAGTTACAGTGAAATGTGATATAAACGATAAAAATGGTATACTTGCATGGGATACTTTAGAGCTTGTAGGGCCCGTGATGGCTGCGTCAGTGAGGGAGTAGTGAGTGAATGTGAAACCCGGGGACATTCCTGTGCACTACTATAAACTTTTTAAACACTGTACACTTAGACTATATGAGATTTACAAAAATTCTTTTTTTCTTCAATAATAATATTAAATTACTGTTACTTTTTTGACTTGAGAAACTAATGTTTTAAAAACTTGATTGTTTCATAATAGCTTAAATACAAATATATTGCGTGGCTATTCAAAAATAGTTTATGTTCTTATTCCATAAATGTTCAACTCTTGTGACTAATTCCCCAAACTGAGATAATTTGGTCTGAAGACTGAGGCAGGCATGTTCACAAGATATTAATATTAATTTATAAGGTGACATATATAGGGGTTCTTGAAACGAGGTGGTGGACAGGGCTTCTTCAAGGCAAGATCCATACTTATACTCAGAAATAAGGGGTCTTATGCCCCTTTCTGGTATGTCTTTTTCTTGTTAGTTGACAGAGCAAAAGATGTATATAAGAGTACTGATGCCAATATCCTAAAGATATGGCAAAGGGATCTTTTTTCTAAAGATTTATAGGCCTTTTACATCCTGGGAGTATAGGCAGGAGTGAGATAAAAGTTCCTAGATCAGTTTATATGCCTAGAGGAATACAAACAGTGGTTATAGGCTTAAGATGGCACCGTCCAAGATGGACTCATTTTGTATCACACATACAAACTTTTTTCTACTAAGATGAAAAAAATGTGCTTTTATACTTTTTTTTGTTAAAAACTCACACAAATACACATACCAGTCTAGGCCTGCACAAGGTAAGGACATAATATCACTGTCTTCTACCTTCACATCTCATCACACAAGTGTTTCCTAAAGAGAATTTTATTTTGAAATAAACTTTAGAGGGATGAGAAAAGAATAGTGGATAAATAGGGCAAAAGGGGTCAATTGCATGGTGATGAACAAAAACTAGACTTTCAGTGGCAAACATACCGGGCTAGGCTAGGCTACAGTAGCAAACTTCTGTTTTCTGGCATCATGTTCTCATCAACAGGATAGAAAGTTCCCTATTGTATTTAATCCCAACTTAACTGCTTTGGGTGCTAATGCAGATTGGGTCTTAATGATATTAGTATTAGCTCTTATATGGTAACCTCTATGAAAAAATTCTTTTGCACTAAGCTCTGTGAAGTTTCAAGTAAAGTTAGTGTTTCTGAAATTTTGCTTCAGTCTGTTTTAGACAAAATAAGATAAAGTATTCTTTACAGACATGCTATTTATAGATTCATTATTTTGTAGTATTAATGAAATTCACTATTAGAACTCTCAACTTTGTTACAGCCAAATATCAACTTCACTGCTTGTGTTTAGTTCTACTTCTATGATTTACTAGTTGTGTATTTTTAAGCACTTCATTTAACTCCGTTTTAGCATCTGGAAATGGGGATGATAGTTCCTGCCATGTGGGGTTCTTGTCAGGATAAAATGAGAGAATGAAAGGTGCTTCACACGGCAAGCTGTGTGATGTTTCAAGATAGTCTGACTGAAATTTGATTATAGAGCTTAGTTTTAGTTAAGCATGAGGGTTGTACTCCATGACCCTTTGGAGGTTATCATTCATGGTATTTATTATTGACTAAATATTACTTACCTTTCCAACTTTCTTGCAGTTTTATAAATATTAGATGAGATAACAAAGAGCTCTTTGAAACGTGTGGTACACATACATTCAACAACCAATTGTAGGTCTTTTTCTCTTTTCTGATTTTCACTCTCATGTAATTGTTTAATGATATACTTAAGTTTTGCTTGCATTGTTTTATGGGTGTTAATCTCATCTTCTGGGTAAAAATGTATATATTCCTTGAAGGTAATTAATATTTCATAATTTTGTTTCTTTTGTGCCTCCTACATCTAGCACAAGTACAATGTCCTTAGTAAAATACTCAGTAAACATTTGTTTACTTTTAGTAATTGGCGATTTCTAAGCAGGTCCTTAAGCATATCATAATTGCAATTAGAATTAACATCCAACTCTGAAGATGTGTTTGCTGCTTCAGTCTTGAGAATCCCCATTAGTCAAAGGTGACCTTCCTTTATAACCCAACAAATGCAGACCTGACAAAAGTGATTCATACCTCTTCCACTCACAGCACAATTTACTCTTCTTTCCAAGGCAGTCTAAAACTAAGGCTACTGGAATAAGTAAAGCATATTACCTATTTAGTGAGGCTATTACTTACCAACTAGAAAGCACTATTTGCAAGCTTATTTGTAGGGTTGGCTTAATGTTTATCCTCATATTATTGCCTTTAAAATTTTTTAATATGATTATGATTTTCAGGAAATTA
The DNA here is from genome assembly GCA_004363575.1 of Solenodon paradoxus. Classification (NCBI taxonomy): domain Eukaryota; kingdom Metazoa; phylum Chordata; class Mammalia; order Eulipotyphla; family Solenodontidae; genus Solenodon; species Solenodon paradoxus. The sequence continues at coordinate 181,013 of RJWH01001855.1, forward strand.
GCAGAGTACATACCTCCTAAAATGCTGCCAATCATTTTTGTGGAATTAATAATAAAATAACATTCAGTTAGTAGCTCTTGAGCTACTGTAGTTAAGAGCCCAACTTTGAAGTAAAGTCTTGATTCTCAGCTGTGCTCTCAGCTTTGTGACTATGGATAATGCAGTTTAACTTTATAAGACAAAGTTTCCGCTTCTGTTAAATAGGCATCATGATGGCTATTGCTTAAAGTTTTTGTATTCAATGAGATCATCCAACCACAGCGCTTAGTATAATCCAGACACCTAGTGAATACACTATCAGAGTAATTTCAACTGCAATTAAAACTTAACCGTAATATTACTCAAAATTTTTGAAAATGATTCTTCAGAAATTTCAAGATAGGCTAGCTCAGAGGTTTGTTATTTCAACAATAGGTGACATCATCAGGATCCAAATCTTCTCTGTTATTTTACTCTGTTGGAGTGTTTGTGCTTGTCTTCAGACTGGGTTTCTTCATGACCATGAGATGATCACTGCAGTTTCTATTTTAATATTCAGTGAAAACAGCATCCAGCAAAAGAAAGCACTCTCTTCATGCATTGTTCTTTTTAAGAAAGAAATCTTCCTCAGAAACCTTCCACCACACTTGCCTTTATGACTTACTGACTGGGGTCACACCCTCAACTCCTGAATGATCAGAGGCGAGGAAAAAGGGATTATGTATTATCTCTGGAAACAAATCAAGATTTATCCTTGAATTTTTGGTTGTCTCATTTTTCTAAAGGGCGAGTGATTAAACAAAACTGATATTTTATTATCTAGGAGAAAATGGGTATATATTCTAGCTACTGTCAGTATAACAGAACATTTGCCTTTGGAAAAAAAAAAACAAGGGGAATGAAGTCAGGCAGGAATGAGGCAGCAGGCAGGCAGGAAGAGAGAAGTGAAAGAAGCATTAAAAAAAATAATAAATTTGTTTCCCCCCTCCCCGCCCCCATCCCTGACTGTGAACCTGGGTCTTTGTGTGTGGATGCTCCCGAGGGACAGGTTTAAAACCTGAATCCCCAGGACAGTCTAGTCATTCCGTTTTTATCCTTATATGAAAGATACTCTGGTATCTGAATCACTGCTCAGTTATTCCTTTTGCCATCTGCCATTTACATATTGTCATCGGCTTAGTAGACCAACTAATGTCAGTTTCATTCTTTACCCATCTTTTAAAAAATTATTTCACTCTTATGTTACTACTATTGGCAGAAGGTCATTGTGACAAAGCTAAAAATGGCAAATACCTAGATCAAAAACATAAGTGATGTGCTAATTGTAGCTTTCTTAAAGTCAGTTTTATCTTGGGACAGAAATAAACTTATAGCATTATTATACCTGACTTATAAATACAGAATCTTGCTTTCCAAAAAAAAATTAGTTAAAAGTAGTTTTTCCATTTACTTTTCATCTTGATTAGGTAATTAAAATGAGAGCCAAATGTGACATTCTAATATATTAGTGAAGAAATACCAGGAATGTTCCACAAAACATTTTTATTATACTAAAGAGGCTATATAAGAAAAGAGGGATTATTTAAGAAAATATATGATAAATGCTTTACTTTCCCTATCTCCTTCCTCTGTTAAAAATACTTGTCACTATAAAACTAATGATATATAATTTTCATAAGAAACTTAAAAAAATCTGCCTTTTTACCTTTTATTTCTGGAAAGTATGATATTTAACAGGTACAAAGTATAAAAGCAAATGAATAAAAAAAGTAAGACATGACTTAGAAGAAAGGGTTAAAATGAATTGAAGACAAAAAATATCTCTAATGAGTAAGGTACTTGATAGAAAATTTTTTGGTTTTGTACCATCATTTTGTCTTGGAGAAGTGCTGTAGGTAGTATGTCTTATGGCAGCATTGTTAAGACATCTGTAATACAGATAATAATAGTAATAGAACAGATTAGTACAGATTTCTTTTGTATATAACCATGGCATATAGGAAAATAAGAACTATCTGAAGAATGGAAATTTCATGCCCATAATGCAGATTTCATGCTAAAGTCTACTTTTAAAAGAGCTCTCCAGTTTTGTTTGATATTGGTTGTTAATATTGGTCGATGTATTTTCTAAAGACAACAGTTTTAATTGGTGTGTTTAGTCAGTTTCTATGTAATTGTTAATTTGATTGAATTCAAGTCCATCATCTTGATATTTACTTTTTATGACCCTTCTATTGTGTGTCCATTACTTTGTAGTAATCTATCTAATACATCTTTTGGGTTAATAGAGGGGGTTTTTGTTTTGTTTTGTTTTTTGTTTTTTTTGGCTTTCTATTTTATCTCCTAATTTGGCTTTTTTTTGTTGATACTTGTTATTTTATTGGTTGCTTTACAGATTTCAATATATATACTCAAGTTATCACAGTCTACCTTGAATTAATCATATACCTCTTCACTTAATAAGGTAAGAATCTTATAATGCTATAATTCTATTTCCATCACATCCTTTGTACTATTTTGTTATAGATTTTAGGCCTACATATGTAATAAATGTTACAATATGCTCTTTTGCTTTGAAGAGTTCATTGACCTTTTAAAAAATTGTTTTAAAATAATGTTAAATTTACCATCATAGCCATTTTTAATTATAGTTTGTGTGAGGATTTTCTTTCTAAATGTGTTATTGTTTTGTCTTTTGTCATAGTAGCCATCCTAAGTGTGAGGTGATATCTCACTGTGATTTTAATGATTAGGGATTTTGAGCATCTTTTCATGTGTTTATAGGTCATTTGTATATCTTCTTTGGAGAAATGTCTATTCAATTACTTTGTCCATTTGTTAATCAGCTTTTTGGTTGTTGTAGTTTTTTTTTAATATGTTCTAGGTAACACCCCTTTATTAGATATAGTAGTTGCAAATATTTTCTCAGATTTCACAATCACTGTTGATTGTGTCCTTTCATGAAATAAGTTTTAAATTTTGATAGTCTAGTTAATCTATTTTTACTTTTTTTGCCTATTTTTTTGTTTCATATTAAAAATCACTGTAAAATACAATGTGATGAAGCTTTTGCATTTCTACTTCTAACTTTTATAGTTTTAGCTCTTAGGTCCATTTTGAGTTAATTTCTGTGTCTAGTGTAAGACAGGTGTCCAACTACATTATTTTGCTTGTGGATACCCAGAACATTTATTAAAAAAAAATTGACTTTAAAGAATTTAAGAAAGAGAATTATTGTTTTATATATGCCACATAGTTAATACACTTTTTATTCTTCCTATTGATCTGGATTTTCATAGAGTATTCCTTTCAGCCTGAAGAACTTTTTGACATTTCTTTTAGTGCAAATTTATTGACTGTCTCAGCTTTCATTTATCAGAAAATACCTATTTCTTTTTCATTTTTGAAGGATTTTCACTCTAGAGTTTTAAACTGTTTTCCTTTCATCACTTGAAAGATATTCCATTGTTTTATGATATCTGTTGTTTCCAGTAAGTAGTCCATAATCAGTCTAGTTATTGTCAATCTCTGTATAATTGTTTTGTTCTCTGGCTATTAATCTTTTTTTATATTTGGTTTTAACTATGATGTGCTGTGGTTTTATTTTTATGTATTCAGCTTGGAGACTGTTGTGCATATTAGATCTATAGGTTTATGGCTTTAATAAATAAATGGAACTACAACATTTTCTCAATTTTTTTTGTCCCTTGTTCTCTTTTTTTCTCCGGGACTCCAATTATAATTAGCATGATATGCTGCTTAATCTTGAACACACACTTCATTGTTGATCTGTTATTTTTTTTCTAAATTTTTTTCTCTGTGTGCTTTAGTTAAAAAATTTTGTTGAGCTGTCTTCAAGGTTACTGAGCCTTTCTTTTATAGTATCCAATCTGCTATTAATTTTCCTCCATTGATTTTCCTTAACAATGTCATATCTGAGACTTTCCAGTTCTAGCATTTCTATTTGATATTTTTTCAATTTTTACATCTTTACTGAAATTCCTCATATCTTTGCCCACTGTATCTTTGTTTTCCAATAGATAGATGCATATGTATGTATGTATACATACATGCACATCTTAGTTACTTTAGGGTCCCTGTCTGTTAAATCAACATATGGGTTGTTAGTGAGTTTGTTTCTGTTGTCTTATTTCCTTTGACTATGGGTAGTATGTTTCTGAATGTTCTATTATAATATATTTGATGGTTTATTACCACAGTGGGTAAACTCTTGATTCTGTTTTCTTCTTCTGATGAGTGTTCAAAATGTTGAAAGCAAGTGGTAAAGTTATTTGCGAATTTCCTTGATTCTGTGGAGACTTGATTTTAGGCTTAGTTTAAATTTATCTATTACAGGCATACACAGGTGGAGTAGTGGTTTGGTCAACTTCCTCTAGCCTAAGCACAATCTATACACATCCCAGGACCCAGGTTCACATCCTGGACCAGGGAGAACAACCAAGAGGAGCGCTGAATCAAAACAAATAAAATGCCACTTCCTCTCTCTTCCTCCCTGCATCTTTCCTTTAAATAAAATTATCTGTTTCAGTTTTTCCTTTAGTCTTTGTCATGACCCTACTTGTAAGACATTTCTCTTTGGGGTTTCTAGAAAGTCTAGAAAGGTGTTGACCAAGACCCATTAACTTTAAGTTTGCCCCTCCAAACTCTGACTTGTCATCACATGGGGGTTGCTGAGGGTTCTGTTCAGCCATTTCTGTCATTTAGCTGTTGATTTTCTTTGGGTTTCTTTGATTTCACAGTGCACATTCACAGAGTAGGGGGTCAATGAAGGATGTGAGGGAAGGTAGTTTGCAGATTTTGAACTATCCTCAACCTCACCCAGTTCTTAGTGGCTTCCCCTTTTTGTAGACTTTTCTCTCTTATTTCCATCTCCTACAATGGGCTCAGGATCCAGTTTCTGACTCCTCAGTTAAAAAAACTTTCTAGTTAAACTCATGGTTCCTATGAAACATGCAAACTGGGAAATAATCTTATTAGAAAAGCCAGAAAAATACAGAGATCAACATCTGTAGACTTCCGTCTTTCAAGTGTTACATCTCTTGACATTTCTACTTGCTATTGATTGTTACACAGTACCCTTAAAATAGTTTATTTCTACATTTTGGAGTTTATAATTCTCATTGTTAAGAGGATCTCCTACTTTAAGATTGCCATTATTTATGATTATTAGAAATCATTACAGGTAGTGATTTTAAGTAGAAAAATAGGATCTAATTTCTAAGAAGTTACAGCTATTGTAAACAGTATGTTTAGGAAAGCAAAGGTAAAAAGGTAATTCCTAGAATGGGGGAATTAAGTCATAATCATTCAAAAATAATTTCTGGTGTTTTAATAATACTCTGTAAAATGATGAGTGGTGGTGGGCAGGGCATGAAAGTGTACTGCTTGCTTAGACCTCCTGCTATAAGGAACATAATTGACTGACTCCAGTTGCTGCCCATTAGAACTTACTCCCACATTCATGATCCCCACATGTATATGGTGAGTGTTCGAATATAGGTCCTTTTTCTTTTTTATGAGATACAGGAATCCTTTAATGGGATACTGTGACTCAAGGACTCCCCACTATTGACATAAAAAAGAAACAAAATAGTGACTTAAAGAAGAAAAAGAAAATTCTTATAGAAAAATTTCAAATGGTATTTATAGATATCCTTTCCTCCAGAAGCAGAGCTTGCTCCCCTCCCCTTGAATGTGGCCTGAATTTGCACTGAATGGAGTAGAGCAGTATCTGCTAGCCCTTTATATTTTTTAAATTTGCTCCTTCCCCCAAACATATACAAAATCCATTTTAGATCTTTTTTTCCACCTAATGGTCCCCTACTCCTGATGAAAATATTAATACCATCAATACACTGTTCATCTGTTTAGGTACTATATGTGTATCCATGTTTTATTGAAAAAAAAAAAAAGGGTAAGATTTTTTTTGTCCCTCAAGAACAATGTTTTGCTACCTTGGGGACATTATAATAACTTCCACTGAGAATGCATGGAATAAGTATGAAAAAGAAAATTTTCAAATTTACCTTGAAAAGACTGATAGATACCACTTTAAGCAATTGATCAAGGTTAACACCACCAGTGATTAGTCATGTTAATGCCATATACCCCCAATATGAAGCAATAAGAAGGATATTTTGCTTCTGTGGTAGTCTATCAAAAAAATCATAGTCTTATGAGAAAATATCAGTCAAACCAAAATTAAGGTACATTCTACAAAATCTGACAAGGACTCTTCAAAAGTGTGTAAAGGTAATTAAAAAACAAGGCAGACTGAGAAACTCACAGATGATAAGAGAATAAGGAGACATGATCACTAAATACATTATGGTATTCTGGATCCTGGTACAGAAAAATAGCATTAGCGGAAATATAGGTGGGATTTAAATGAAGTCTATAGTTAGTCTATAGTATTGTATCAATGTTAATTCTTTAATTTTGACAAATGTACCATGATTTGCTAAGATAATGGAGAAAGAAGGAAGAGCGTTGTAAGGGAATTTATTGAGGTATGTACTTTGTAATTCTTTCGTAAATCTAAAATTATTGCAAAATTAAAAGTCAAAAAATAGGAATGTTAAAAAAATAATGACCATATTTGTACAGTACTCACAACATGAAAATAATGGTATAAATATTAAACAAGTAAATATATAGAGAGCACTAGAATTATAAATACTAAGCTAGTCTGAAGATAGAATTGTTTAGATATATCAGTAAATGAAAAAAACATGGTAGATTAAATATTTCTCAAATTTAGTGAAGCCTTTGATGTAGTGTCTCTTGACATCTGTGCACAATTAATTCAATTTTTCCTGGATATGAACAGAGTCACAAGGATTCAAAACTGGCTGGAAAACCATAAAAAAAAATTGATAAGCTAGTAATAGAAATATATCAGATTGGGGAATGTGTCTAGGTACTGTAAGAATCAGTGTTATGTCTCATGCTATATAACTTCTGCCTTAATGATGTAGAAAGGGATTAAAAAGGATGCTAAAGAATTCACAGCCAATAGTAAATTGAAGCGTGATACAAACAGCAGTAAGGGCAGCATAGCAATATTAAGGTGCCCCAATCACTTAGAAATATGGAGTAGAAAAAACCAAATGAGATTTTGCCCCTCTAAAATAGAATCTGCTGCATTAGAAGAAAACAATAAAGCATAATAGGTATTCAGAGAGAGCAAGATCTGAAAGTCATCAAATGGTCAAAAAGACCTAAGGGTGAAAATGAATAACAAAGTAGTTACAAATTTATGATACAGTGATTTTGAAGATTATAGTTACATATACTGCATGCCACAGAGAAAGAATAGTCTGTTCTTCATACCTCTAGTAAAATGACATCTGGAAGACAGAACTCATTTTGTGTCAAGTTGGTTCCTAACTACTGGCGACAAATAGAAGCAGTAATAAAAATGATTAAGCCTTAGAACACTGCAGACAAGTATATTCATCTTCAGTAAGTTATACTGAGCTATTTTGCCAGTCTTTCCACTGCTGATTCTACTTTATATCCCATGTAGGTGACCTTTCCTTCCCCAGACATATAACTTAGACTAAGCCTAGAGCACTTCACTTTCTACCTTTTTCCTTCCCTCACAATTTATACTTGCAAATTGATTCTAATATGTTCTTATTTTCATTAAATTTGATATAGGTCCCCTTGATTGCTTGCTAAAACTGACTTAGACCTATGTCACATCTGCATCCCGTTGCTGCAAGTCTTACTTGCAAATACATGCATATGCCCTACTAAACATAGAACAAAGAGTATAAACAAGAATAACATCTGAGAAGTGTATTGCAATTGAAACTAATTGAGTAACCACTTAAAAAAAAACAAACCCACAGATTATAATTCCTATGGCAATGCTGTATTCCAGGGATCACATTATAAATCAGGTAACTCCAACACATTATCTCCCACTGGTAAGGAGTCATTCAGAATAATAGATGAAAAAAATCTCTTTCCTGGATGAATGCATATACTTGTTAGGTATTATATAATGGATGCTTTCAAAACGTTTTCTCAACACACAAAAGTCTATATGAATCTTCATTTTCTGTGGTTTAAGAGTATTTATTTCTCTAACTCTGCACTGAAAGATACTTATAATCCTGAGGCCACACATAATGTTTAGACTCAGTAGTAAATTCCAAATAGCAACAAATATATGGGAATCAGTGAGTTAGAAGGAATAGTTTAGACTTTGTTTTAACGTCCTCCTTTTATGTATAGTCATGGAGGGTACAGCGATAAAGAAAGGAATACCCACAGGGAAGAGGATGTTAAACAAGAAAAAAAGATCTTTATTTCTAATATCACTTCCCATGCTTTGAAGATATTTTGTGCTAATCATTCCACTATTTGAATGCCTATACAGTAGAGTTTGGTTGTCCTGAAATAATTACAGAACTAAATAACACTTTTGCTTCTTTCCACAAAACTTCCCATATGGCTCTTCAGTATAAAATGCTTGAACAAATTTCAGGTAAAATACAACAAGGATGTAAATGCAGCAAGAACTCCTCCCTCAATTTGGGCTCTGGTTGTGCTTGACTATTGCATTATTCATCCCTAGACATTAACTTCATGCAACGAAGAACCCTGAACACCAGAAAGCTAGAGAGGTTCAAAGGTTAGACAGAAGTACATTTATCATTAATTCCTTGAAAAACTTAGTGATGAGAAATTTAAGGGGCATGATGCTCCTGTACTTGAAATAGTGCATACTGTCCAGTATTTTTATAGACTTTTTTATGGAAAACTTAAGAGTTCACCTTCCTTATATTCCTGAAGTAACCCTGTCATAATTTGATCCTAACACATCTGTCAGTTGCCTACCTGTCATTTCTACAGTCACTTCAACAATAGATAGTAAATTTATCTTGTCTACTGACTTCAAGCATAGAAGAATCTACTTTTTATTGATATTAAACATCTAATTTTGCTCATCTAGAAGTTAATTTCTTCATGAAGCCACAGATTCCTCAGTGTACTTGTAATTCCTAGATTTCATTGTTATCATTTCTTGATTTTAATTTAGGGTTCAACATATTCGCCCTTTCCTTAGAAACTAAGACTATTCCCTTGACTATGAACTATTTGCTGTCAGTATATTTTCTTATTTTTAAATCTTTTACAGTGTGATAGCAAAAAAGTAGGGCTTTTGTTGAGTATTTGTAGCCAAGAAGAGCTCCTGGTTTTAGGAAGGGCCAATTATTTTTACTTTAATCATTTCCCAAATATTCCTCAAAAGACAGCCATGAATTCTCTTATCAACTTCCTATGATTTTTGTTGTTATTGCTTTGTTTTATTTTTGTCTACCTGGCTTTGGGTCTCAAGCCCGGGTCCACGGCTTTCAAGCCTGCATCTTAGCCACCTGAGACAAGCTGGGTTGAAGGTGCCATCAAATGATTCTTATAACAGATCGTGAAACAAAAATAAACTGAGAGGCAAAATATTTCTTACAATCAAATGTAAACTTGATAAAATATTTATAAGATTAAATTGTTTTTTGTTTGTTTTTGACTGTAGCAATATTTTCTTAGTCTATTTTATTGGGCAAAATTGCAGTCTTCTCTGGATTTTCCTTTAATGTTTGTGTCACGGTGGGTGGTGAATTTCTCATATTGGCTCTGCCACATGGCAAATCTTTGAATATAACTGCCCACCAGACTTCCTGCCTCTTCAATTTCTTCCTGACTCATTGCCTTAGCCTATGACTCCTGTCTCTTTCTATAATAAACCAAAGTCCACCCTCTAAGAAATCCCCATATTTCTCTGTGTGTTTCATTAACTCTGAAGCTTAGCTATCATGTTCTGTTTTCATCATTCTTGCTTTACTTCAGCTGTCATCACCTCTGATATATTGACCTTTGTATGGGCATGAATTGGAATAATCTCATGTAACCCCAGCACCTTTAGATAAACTCTGTGTTGCTGAAGTACTTTATGTTTGTAAACTTTGGGGTAGGTTTTGGTTAAATGTGATATGTGTTTATTTCTAACATTCTTACTACTGCCAAGGAATAACAAGAGCTCTGGATTCTTTATATGCACAAAGAAGAAAAATGTTCACCTTTTGCTACAATGTTAAATCCAAAAGATAGTTAACAAAACTCTAAAACTTTAGTCCTGACTACAGTTAATGGAGAAAAAACACATTTATAATGAACATGGTATTTTAGAAACAAAGGCATAAGGAAAAAAGAGACATAGTTAAGCCAGACACCTCCAAAGGAGTGCAGTCCAACTATATCCCAGGGACCCAGTTTCATGTCCTAGGCTGGGGGTAGCAACTCATTCCTGCCTGTATCTTTAATTAAAATTTTTTTAAAATTATGTTGATATGATTTAGGAAATTTGCTGATGTGGATTTTTTGGATTCCAATGTTGATTTTTCATGTTGATTTTGGTAGGATATGTTATAATGTTTCATTCTTAATTTAATCACTATAATCACAGCAAGAATAAGCATTCTTTGTGACATTAAGTAGAAGAAACATAAGACCTACTATATTTAATCATACCTGTAGCTCAATCAACATGGTATTTAGCTTCCAGAACTAATGCGAAGTATGTTTTATGTGAGAGAGTGGCTGTCTACTATGCTTCAAATCTCAAAGGAGCCCTTATAACTTATCATGAATCTGACATTCACAGTATGTCTAATTTAAAAACTGTATCAAGCTTTACTGCTTTTTAAGGGTAATGAATTATTTAAGTTCATCAGGAATCATAATTATTGTCTAAATTTACATTATCCAACTATATGAGTTTGCTCTTGATTCTGAAAAGCATTAGAGAGACCACATGGAAGATGATGGGAAATACTTCCTTGCTATGCCTATGAAAGTTAAGAGTAAAATTATTGGTTGCCTACTTTTATCTAGTTACTTCAGAATTTCATCATTTTAAAGATACAATTACTACTTTGTTTAAACAGGTGGATAGCTTACTCTGAGTCTGCCTCCACTTTTGTCTTCATCTTTCAAATTCCTCAATTGTGCTTTCCCTTCAGAGAAGTTCCCTGAGAATTTGTCCTAATCTCAGATTATTGCCTCTTATTTTTCATTTTATTTAAACTCACTAAATATTAATTATAGAATTATCTTAATCATGACATTAGACTTCCATATTTTCCTGTTTTATTTTTGTCATTCACATATCCTAATCATAGAATGAAATCTTCATATTCTTTTTTTATTATTGTAATTCACTTCCTACACTATATGGGGGAAAAAAAAGCAAGCAAGTATGCTAAACTTTGATTATAAAATGTCATACCATTTAGATTGCTTGGAAAACTTCGTCTAGTGCTTATCCTCTAATCCTTTCATCATAATTTGAATTCTCTGAGTTATTGTTACTCTCCTTTATAGTTATGTTGACATTTATAGACATATTTATAATAGACTCTGCAGTATCTTTTAAATTGGTGTCCCCATATGGATCTCTGAAGCATCCCTGAGTACCGCAAATATCTCTAAATGCCAGCTTAAAATGTTTTATTTTTCCTTCCTAATTCAGTTTCCCCCATAACTATTCTTTCACAAAATTTGGATACAAAATTTAGGAATTATCATATCTTTCCATTTCACAAAAGCTAGGGGGTAGGATATGTATTCCATTGATATAAAACAAAAGAGTCAGTGTTTAATTTGACTGTATTTAAAAAATATAATGTCGGGCTTACCTCCATTTGAAATGATTTTTCTAATAATAATCAGCATTCCTTTACCATAGATCACTAGTCTTTATTCCTAGCTGATTAATCAGTCTAATATGTTTTATTATGAGCTTTAAGTTCATTTTCTTTGGACTGAATTCATTGCAACTGCATGTAATCAGGCAATATGTAACCAAAATGAAATAGTAGAACTTCAGTGTCATCTTTATAGACTCTGTCACTTAGAAAGCAGGCCATAATAATTTTATTTTCTTGGAATTTATTCAATGTCACAAGAAGTTTCTAAAATACTGATTAGATGCTGTAAAATAACTAATTCTATTCAAATATTCTTACTTTCCTCATTTTAAATTGCCACTATTAGGTAAATTCTAAATTTTATGAAAAGCCTATGTGGTTTATTTGATGTGGACTGTTTAGGGAAAATCTGGGTTGCTAGTAATCATGTATCTTTCTCTTAGCTCTTTACAATTGAATTAGTAGCAAGTTTATAGTTTTCATGCAACCAGTGCCAGACTATGTTTCAAATTCTGTTTTCTTAAGAATGTGGAGGTAGAATCTTTTTTTTTTTTTTTTTTTTTGAGTACATTGGATTTAACTCTGGACTCCAAGGTTAATTGTGGGTGTTCCATAGTTTTTCTTTCTTGAGACTACTTCACACAAATATTTACATTTAAATATATTTAAATATAGTTCTTTCCAACTTTCTTCATTAGCTATTTAGGTGCATAGTATTTTTCAACTATTGATTACAATTACTGGCACCTTGTATAATGTTCTTAATTTTCTGTTATTATTAGCCTATATACAAAATGCTAGACAAGAGAACTATTTAACTTTCCTGCCAAATCTCATTTGCTATGCTTTATAGTGGTGCTATCTACTCCCTTCTGAATCTAGTTTTAATCCTTCCTGATTGCCTTTTACTCCACTATTGAGCACTATTTAATTTTGCTTTTTTGTCTCCTATTTGAAGTTGTCCTTTATTGATGATTAGTGTGTTGTAACCTTTCATTCTCCACTTTATTTCTTATATAATTCTTTTATTCATTTCCCACTTACTCATTTCATTTTATTCATAATAGTATTCATTTTAACTGTTTGATTTTCAAAAATGTAATATCCCAGTGTGTCTACTTGTAACTGCAGTGATTCTTTACATCATAAATGTGATTTCATTTGTGACTGCAAACTCACCTTTAAATATACTTTCATTTCTCCTTATTGGTGAAAAATAGAGAAAACAAACCCAGGATGAAAAACTAGCCTTGGGCAACTAATAAAAGGAAATTTATGCTAATTTGGGAGTGGCAGAAACTGAGTTTTTTGGGTTCCTCCCAGAGCCATTTGGAAGACTTGGTTTAAACCGGAATTTTTCAGTGCATGACGGACTGGCACTTTATACATGCCAGTACCTTTTGTCACAGCTCTTGCTCTTACAACTGTGTTGCTCTGGGTAAGCCCTGGTGGAATAGTGGTTTGGCCATCTGTCTCTAGCCTAAGTGCAGGCCACATAACATCCCAAGGACCTGGGTTTGTGCCCTGGACCAGGGAGAACAACCAAATGTACAGCTAAAATAAAATAAAATAAAATGCTTCTTCCTCCTTTTTCCACCTGTTTGCTTGCCTGTTCATCTTCATTTCTGCCTATACCTTTCCTTTAAAAGAGAAAACAAAACACTGGGTTGCTCTGGCCATTGCATATTCCTCCACAAGCGCATCTCAACTCTTATATTGTTTACAAGGAGGAAAGGAATGGAGGAATTCTAGCCATGTCAATCAGTTCCAATTGGAGAGATACAGATACGCAGAATTCAAAATGCTTCACTACCTTTCTGAAACATGTCCATTATCTCATTAAAGGAGATTTTACTGAAGCAGAAATGCTTAGGTTTGCATCTCCCCATTGTTTAAGTCTAACTCGTGGACTTGAGATCACATTGTCAGCCTCTCTCCTTGAACCATAGCAGAGTCTCCTCCAGAGCCACATAGCACTATGCTTAGCTCCTTAGCTATAACATCCTTTTATCCTACAATTTAGTTTAGCTGTATTATTTTAAATGTCTTTCTTACTCTTATTCCATAAGTTCATTTACAGGCCAATACTTTTGAAATATAAAAGTTTCCATTTACAGAAAAAAATGTATTTAAGATGTTGAAAGCCATATTGATAATAGGGATTTGTTTTTCCAAAGAGTGGGGATTCTTGAATAAAATTTTGAAAGAATGAAAACTGAGATGATAAAATTCTATCTTTATATAATACCCCTCCTATGGGCAAACAAAAAGGGATAAAAGTGGAGAAAAAAAAAGAAAATAACAGCTTTTAAAAGAATTAATGATGGGGTGCTCTGCTGGATAGTCATTTGGTCAGCCGCCTCTGACAGAGCACGGCCCATATATATCCCAAGGACCAGAATGTGCATTGTGGAACAACCAATGTGAGTAACTAAATGAAAGAAACAAAGAAAGCTTCCTCCTCTCTCTCCCTACCTGCCTACCCGCCTTTATTCCTGCCTGCATATTTTCTTTAAAAAAAAAAAAAGAAGAGAAGAAAAAGAAGAAATGATAGAAAGTCAAGTCTAGAGAGAGAAGACAGGAATCAAGAACAGCAATTTCCACCAGAGTTCATCAAAAACCTTATAAATAAAACTGAGACAGTTGGTAGGTTAGAAAACTAAAGACCACAAATAATATTTTACAGTAAAATTAGTTTACTTGGAGGATTCCTAGTGCTTGTGGAAGGTGTGAAGGGGGTGTAGGAAAGAAGACCTAGAGAAAACACTAAATTATCTTTCAACCTTCTGAGTTATTTCTGCAGATTCATTACAGTACAGGGAGAGAAAGGGGACTGCAGAACAAATCCTAAGAATTCCTGTATCCAGCTGTCCACTATTTACTGAAGAAAAGTGGGAGAAGCAATGAAAGATGCATTCTTGTCCATTCACCACCATTTCATCCTCATGTACAGATTTTGTCTAGCCTCTTTGAAGAGCTAAATTTTGTTCCAGTTAACACATACTCCCTAGTTTCAGATGCTTTTCCAATTTTTCTAAGAAAAGCACCACCTGATTCTTACTGTTCTTGTTAATAGTTTGTAGTATAATTTTTGAAAGGTAACAGCTACTCTTCTATTCCATTGCTTCCTTAGCTTCAGAAATAAAATGTCACATTTTGGACAGGTTCTTTAAGCTGCTCTTCTTTCATATCCTTTTTTTTTTTTTTAATGAGCAAAAAACAGTAAATTTACTAGAATGGCATATTAAATGTTAGCTTGAGTATAAAATATAGAGGGAGAGTGTTTGTGTTTTGAATTAGATACTGTGAACCATAAATAGAAATCAGATGTGGAGTCTTAAGTGTCAAAATCGAATAAGAATCCCATACTCAAATAGCAAGTTGAATTGCTAAACAAGAGCAAGAGTCCTTTGGGATAATTAATGGGTAAGGTTAAAAAAAGAAAAAGCTGTGTGTTTAGTATTCCCATTCTATTCAATAATCTTTCTACTATATAGAATTAAAATTTGTAATAACAGTTTTGACAAATTCTTTTCTCTTACTATTCATGGAATTTCCAAAATAAAAACCTTTTTTTTTTTTTTCCGCCATCATGACTCCATGGCGTTTATAGTCTGCACTTAGTCGCCTGAGCCACAGAGGGGGGCCAAAAATTTAAGTTTGCAGAAGTAGATCAGAAAAATGTCATTGATGGAATCTCCACTCACCATATGGATAAGGCAACAATAACTTAATTGCCATGTACTTAAACTATTTTTATTAAACCCTTGAATTTATCAACAAATGATTTATCTTTTAGCAAGTAGTATTTCAAAAGCAGGAATAAGAAAAATAATTTAAATATTTTATACTAAACAGTATTTTATAATAAACAATACGCCGTAAAATTAACATTCTGAAATGGTCTATGATCTCTTAGGAGAAATCCTAATAACAATTGTAGGCTTTTTCCTAAGAAGTAATACTCAATACTCCTATATTATAATATACAATACTATATTATCATGCATTTTTTCCTTATATTTTTCATTGTTGGCTTCATCTCCATTTTAATATTTCCTTTATATGGAAGAATTATAGATATCTATCAAAGCGAGAATTTTCAAGCTTACCTTTTATCACTTCTTTTTCGGTATATTTTGATTAAGTTATTATTTGTAGCATCAATATATATTAGATCACAAGTATATTTTTGCATTCAGTATTATGGCTGCAAGGAATATGGAAGCCACAGTAGGGTGTAAAGCATTAGTCGTATTTATTGGTTGATAATTGCTCCTATGGAAAAGCAGAAATGTTGAAAGGCCTTCATATTTCTGAAATGTAATCTTTGAGCTCATTTAATACAATGATTTCCATATTTAGAATGATCTCTGTAAAGTCCTTTTGAAAACACTATGGCAAGTTAAATGTTTACTGTATTGTGAAAATTTGATGATCTGATAATTTACATGAAAACTGACCACTTAAAGCAGTCCCTGTATTTCAGGCATGGGAGTTTTCATGGGTTATTAGTGTGTCATTGCAGATGCTGCCCCAAAATACCAAACCCTGAATTCAGAATACAGAAAATAGACTGACTACAAGAAACATGCAATTATGAGATACGTAGGCTAATACAGTAAGTCAAATCATTCATTAGATGTTTATAAAGTGTAAAGTTGGTAGTACAAGTTTTCTGAGATTTAAGATTCCTGCCTGCTTCTACGTAATTCACTTAAATTAAAAATAGGACATTTCTAATATAAGATTCTGACTTCCAATCCTGACAGTTTGGTAGATTTGTAAACCTGAAAACTGCTATCAAATTTTCTAGGTAAAATATTTTTAAAAATCTTTTTGAATATATAACTGAGATAACAAATAAGGAAAATTATTTCTTAGGAACCTAAAACAAAAAATGCTAGGAAAACATCAAGTAGATGTGAGCTAACACTAGAGCTTCCTAGAGGAGTCAGCCAATCTCAGTAGGATTTTAAGTGCCAGAGGACTTGGAGCTGTGTGAAAGTCACATAATTATAACTACATATATAAAACTGAAATCCTCCAAAGACTACACGCCTGGTGAAAGAAAGACTAAAATAATTCTCCCCGTTGGGACAGTAAAAGCTCAAGAAAATTTGTCTGACTCACCCTGGACTCTAGAATAAGGAAGTGAGAATAGAGAAAAAGAGAGTGAGGAAATTAGAGAGAGATTAATATCTCATTTTTTTCTAAGTATTCATAACCATAGGTCTGCCCTCATTCTGATGTGGGATCAGATTTACATTGCTCCAGAATTCCCAAACTAAGAAAATGACATAAAAAGTTAGCCTAGCCTGGAAAGATCCCTGCAGCACTTACAAAAAGTAAAAGCAAAAATTCTGGAGAGACATTCCTTGATCCAACTATTCCCACAAATAGAACCCCACTAAAAATAAGCTTCTAACCCCCAGATGTGAAATATGGAAAGCAAATCATCCTAAGAATCAGCAGACACAATATAACAGTATTAGATGGCCAAGAATTTCCAATGATAGCGTTATCAGACACTATGAAAATAACTTCTAAATATTGAAGTAGAAATGGAAAACATGAGAAAAGAACAGACTTTCAGATACCCAGGCAGAATGGGGATAAAGAACTAGAGATAAAATTTTAATTTATTGAAAAGATCCATTCTCAAATACAAAGATTCTGACATTTTTCAATATAGAAAAAATATTTCTGAGTTAATGAGATCCCTTATAGACACTTTCATTACTCAAACCACATTTGCCAATGACTTCTGGATCTTAGCATGTGACTCAGAAGTACTAAGAACTAATTTACTGAGTTCTGTCTTGCAGATCCCAAGCCAGCATCCCATGTGCCAGTTACACTGAATAGCCTCTTCAAAATGAACCACACAACACTGATGCTGATCCTCTTAGATTAAGACAAATTAAAAGTCTAATACGTAGTTTTGCTGTCAGGTCCTAAAGTTCGAAGGTCAATATAATATATTGAAATAAGACTATAGGTTATCCAGGCCCCAATATTTTATCATAATAAACCAAATAGGGATGAAACACCTAGCAGTAGCCCATAAATCTATTAGCAGTGAACTGTCAATGTCCTACATACTAGGGTAATTCGTTAATTCAGAGCTAGGTCTCTTTTTTCAGTAGACCTTGTAAACTCCTTTCTGAAACATCAATAAACCATCTGCTTTGACTTGTTAATCAAATGACTTTATTCAGTCCAAAGCAATTTTTTCCTAATAAAAACAGAGTATTTATCTCCATGGCTATAAAAGAGGATTGTTTTCAACTGTTCACTTATAGTTAAGAAGCACATTTAGTTTGGATTGATTTCCAATGCTTTGGTCATATCTTGTCACTTTCCATTTCTTACACACAGCATCTCAGTTTAGCCATTTAGGAAAGGAAAAACAGTCAAATTCGGAATGTGCTATGAGACCAGAACACAAAAACTAAGGAAAAGTTTGAGAGAAAAAACAACTCCCCCAAAATAACTAGACCAACATTTTGATATAATTTCCATTTGTTTGAAAGTTTCCCTATCATTCTAGAGAGTGTTCATACTAGCCACAGTTTCTCCTTCAAATGAGGTTCTAGATGTTTCTCTAGTCATAATGCTCTGTTCTTTGTCACAGGACAGATAATGTTTATATAAGAGAAATGTTTTATCCTCTCATACTTTACTGTATTCACGGAAAATAAAGTCAGCTTCGGTAAGGTGGGGACGTAGCATGTGAAGTTCTGCAAAGCTGCTCCAGGAAATTGACCCCCTCTTCCATAGCCCACCAAACTGAGATAAAATGAGTATTTCTGAGGTATCCTTGGGGATACTCAATGCTCTGTGAATGAGCATCTTGAGGAATCGTCACGCTTCTTGCACCCTCTGTCCTTGGAGCTTACTGCCAGCTGGCAAATGGAGCACAGCCTATGACCTCTGACCTTAAATCAGCTCCTCTTGGACTGTTAGAAAAATGATGTCTGGGAAGAGGTCTGGGCATTTGAGTTATTACTGAATTCTGCCCTCTAAGAAACAAAGAAGAAATTCATAGGGACCCTTAATGAGCAAAGGCCTCACAGGCAGCACAAATCATGATGCATTCTGAGACTTATTTCTCAGGGGCACAGCTTCTTTTCCCACTGTGAGTCCCTGAACAAAGGGAAAAACATGCAGAAACCAAAAATGTAATTAAAGTAACAACAGTGGTTTGCAGCAGTTTTTTGGTCTCCCTTTATCAGACTTACTTGATGAACCACCATTTTATGTTGGAGGTGACATCCTAGAGGGAAGGGAGGTCAAACAGTCCTGTGTCTTTCAACCTTCTTTACCTTGTCATTTTTATAAAGAAGAAAAAAGAAAAAATGGCTCTTATTGATTCTCTTTTTTGAGCATAAGAAAGAAAATGTGAGGAGCACCTGGAATTTTATTTATAGCTGTAGCTGTGACAAGTGTTTCCCAACATTTTGCTGTCGTTGATTTTAACATTATCCCCATGAGATCTTTCTCTTAATATTCCATAAAAAGTTTGAACTAAATACATTAAAATTAAGTGTTCCTCAGGCCTGAAGTTTTGCCAAATTAAATATCAAATTATTTTTCACTTGATAATATGATTTCCTTTATTGCATCCTAGCTTTCACTCCAGTAGGATATCTTCTCACTTAACTCACAAGGTAACTAAGAGAGATTACCAAGCATGACTGGTGCTTATGAGCTTAGTATTGTAGGTGTTTGCTCATGAAGGCAAGCAGAGCCTAACTGGAAAACTTAGTGAAAACAAGACTTCAGGTATGGTTGAGTAATAGAATCTTTGCATGAAAGGAGTAGATGCACATATTCTTTGACTTGGATACTGAGAAGGATAAATTGAGCTGGAATGAGAATAAGACTACCAAAATGTACATGAAAATTATGTATAGAATTTAAAATGTGTGTTAAATGAAGTGGCAATTTTTTTTTAAAACCACATTGTATCAAATGCAATGTTGTATATGTGCCTAGAAATTTTACTAAAGATTAATTTATGGACTCCAAGTAGAGAGCAAAACATGATACAGTTACGTGTATAATTTAGAATTCAATAAATGGCCAATTCATACCATTCATGCATGGACTAAATAAATGTAATTGACTATCAATATGGTACTAAATACCCTTAGTATTGGGGTTGGTCTTTTTTTTAACTTTGTTAATTTGCCGTCTTGACTTTGCTTCCCTCAAATAATACACAGTTTTGATTTGTTTTTTGCAGAATATTTCAGAGAAAGTTTTACAAAGAAGACCAGGAAACAAAAAGAAAACAAAAACATTGGTTAAAGAGGCAGACTAAGTCAATGGCTCAAAATCCCTTGAGTATTGGGCGCTACTATTAAAGGTCACTTTTTTACCAGCGATTAGGATTCTGAGACTGCTGCGAAGCACTGAAGTTAATTTGGGTTAAAAGATTAAAGACTTTGCAGAACATTTATAAAGGTGATTAAGCAATAGGCAGAAACAAATAATAAGGAAATTAAAAAAAACTGATTATAATGTTCCTGCTTGGTAAAGCAATGACCATATGAAAGTATGTAACTGAAAGGAATACAGTTAAATGCTTTTTCCTGCCAGAGGACTATACGAAAAACAAAAATTGTGTTGAACTTTGAAGGTCTTGAAAGAAAACTAATGGCTATTTTCAGACAATGAAGGGTTAAAAGAAACATATCTCAGACAGGTTTAGTAGAAATTAATATGTATGACTTGACAAAAACAAAATGAGAACTGGTCATAAACATTTAAAATTTCAAGGAGAAATATAAATGACTAACATTTTACTAGAGTTATGTACAGTATGTAAGAGATGAAAATTATTTCTCATTTCTTCCTAAACTTTTGATAAATTCATCACTAGAAATTTAATATTCATTAGGCTAAGTTGTTTAGATGTTCCATAATATTCACCCTTACTATTCATCTTGCTCTTATCATTATTTTTGACCTAGCTAGTCACTAAATAAAAATCACAAATTAGTCCAAAAAGTAATTTTTTCTGTTATTGGATTGTTTTTCATTATAACACATTTTTATCTTATTAATGAGATTTTCTCAATTGGACTCTTTCCGTTTTATATTTTATACATAAATATAGGTCTAATGACGTTTCAGTATAATAGTTCACATTTAAATGAAATAATCAGAAAAATAATATATTTTATGTATAAAATGTACCTATAATATATTTATCCATGTAAGAAAAATGATTTTGAAGCTATAGATATTTGCCTCATATTTTTGTTTCCTTTCATGAAAATTATATTTTAAAGATACAAATTATGCTAGGAAGTTTTGTCTAAGTAGAAGATAAATACTTCCATTCACTCTTCTGTAAAGTGGTAGTGACCTTATGACTGAATGGTCGATTATCATATAAGTAAGGGTACACACCAGTTACTTATCTTTAGGTACAGATAGTTTCTGAGTGAACTGATGCTGCTTAAAAGTGTAATTCTGACTCAGCTAGAATGAAGAGAGAATTTAGGAATTTTCACTTTAAATGAGCCCTTTTTTTAGAAAAATCAATGTTATTGAAGGAGCATTGCAGTGTAACATTATGTAGATTTAAGGTATACCTATAGATGAGTCTTATATAAATTATCTACAGGCCCTTTATGAAAATTTTCCCTGATATTAAATATACTTTTCAAAAGTAAGTTAAAGAGTTTGGCTTCTAGTGGTAGATTAATTTGGAGCTTATCTGAGAAATAAAAATGATGACATATCTACCGAGAGCAATTAGAAAAGCTGGATAAATAGAAACAAAAATTTGTTTGAGGTCTTGTAATGCTGGCAGTATAGTGCATGACATGAGACCTTTTAGAGGGCATTGTAAAGAGAAAGATCTGGCATTTAGAAGTGCTTTTCCCCTAGAGGGGTGTGCCATGTCCTGTGGCTCCAAATAGCTGCCATTTCCAAAAAAGATGGCAAGAAGACTGAGAAGCTGAACAGAGATACTCAGAATCTCAAAGCCTGGAGGATAAAACTTGAGTTCAAAGCCCACAAAGAGGGGGACAATACCTGATTAAATCCAAGAAGGCCACCCCACTCAGGACCTGTAAACTCCTTTTAACTCACTTCAGATCTCCATCTTGGTTAGATGACACAAAGTTGCTAGTGCTCATAATCCCAGAAAAAACTTAATTTTTTATAGAGGAAGGTAGAATTATCCTAGGCCACCAACAGCCTCTACAATTTTTATGTATCTTTATTTGAGCTCAATCAGAATTTAAAACAGGCAGAGGAAAAGATAAGCCCAATAATATAAAACCAAGAGAAGCAACACCCAAGTAAAAGAGACTTAATATATAGGATTTAGATAATGGAGGTTTTAGTCTTGGATTTCAAAATAACTATGCTTAATATAGGAGTTTTCTGTGTACCTGCTATTAAACACTTATCAGGTATGTAATTTTCAAATATCTTCTCATATGCTGATAGTTACACTTTTGTTGTTGATGCTGTTATTTAATCCACATTTTTAAAAAAAAATATTTTTAAATATTAAAAATATTTTTTTTTAATTTTGAATATCTATGAAGTCATTTGTCTATTTTTAATTGCCTGTGCCAAATTAACTGTTGTGATGCTTATGGCTTATGCTTTCTTCTAAGAGTTTTCTAGTTTAAGCTCTTAGTTTCAATCTTTGATGCACTTTGAGTTAATTTTTTTTTTTGATACGGTATTAGGTAAGGCTCTAATTCATTCTTTTGCTTGTGGATATCCAGTGTTCCTAGCACCCTTTGTTGATAAGACTGTCCTTTCCCCACTTGATGTTTTCACCACCCTTGTTGAAATCATTTAGTCATTATGTTAATGAGCTTGGGATGCCATGACAAAACCCCATAGAGTGCCTTAAGCAACAGACTTTTTCTTACAGGTACTGCCATGGTTGGGTGATGGTGAGCACTCTCTTCCTGTCGTGCAAAGGGTGTGCAAAGGGCTTGTCGCGGTGTTTTCATAAGGCAGAGAGAGAGCTCTAATGTCTGACTTCTTATAGGAAACAAAGTCAGACCAGGACTCCAGCCTTACAATCTCATTTAACCTTAATCATTCTTTAAAGGCCCTGTCTCCAACACAGTCAAAAGAGAGGTCAGAGCTTCATCACATAAATTTAGGTGCAACAATTCAGTCCATAGCAACCATATATGTGAAGACTTATTTCTGGGCAGTTTAATTCCACTAGTCTGTATGTCTACCTGCATACCACAAATGTTTGGATTACTATTAGTTTTTGTAAGTATTGAACCCACTAGTGTGAGTCCTCCAACATGTTCTTCTTTCTCAAGATTGTTTTGTCTGTTAGGAGTCCCATGATATTCCATATTAATTTTAGGATGTATTTATCTATTTCTTTAAAAAAAAAGTCATGGGATTCATTGAACCTGTAGTTGACTTCTTAGCAATATAATTAGCCAATTCATGAATGTGGGATAGTCTTTCTTTTCCTTATATCATTTTTTCTTTCGCCAGTGTTTTCTAGTTTTCATTGTACAAGTTGTTTTCATCTTTCATTAAGATCTCTTAAGCATTTTATTTTTTTATACACTATTCTAATGAAAATGTTATATTCGTTTTCCTTTCAGATTGTTAATAATGTATAGAAATGTAAAACGTTTGAGTGTTGAGCTATTTTGTTCTATTCATATTACTTTCTAAGAACTCTGTAGAATGTTTAGGGACGTCTACATAGAAGATCATACCTGCAAACAGATAAATTCACTTTTTCCTTTCCAATTTTGATGCCTTTTATTACTTTTTCTTGTCTAATTGCTCTGCCTAGAACATCTAGAATAGAAATGGCAGAAGTAGGTATCCTTATCTTGTTCTTGATCTTAGAGGAAAATCTAACAGTCTTTCACCAGTAAGAATAATGTTAGCTTTGAGATCGTTTGAATATTTTTTAAAAATTATGTTTAGGTACTTTCCTTCTATTTCTAGTTTATTGAGTGTGTTTATCATAAAAGAGTGGTGACTTTTGCCAAATTGATATTTATTTTGTATCACTTGAAATGATCATGTGGGATTTTCCCCTTTCAGTCTGTTTATATGATGTATTACGTTTTATTATTTTTCCTTTTAATGGAACACATTTTCCTGTTTCTTTATATGCCCTGTGATTTTCTTTTCATGCCCTGTGATTATCTTTTGTTGTTGAAAACTGGATAAAAACTGAATCTTGTAGTAACTCTGGAAAGTCTAGTCTCCCTCTTTCCCTAGGATTTGTTTTTCTTTTCTTTTTTTAATTGTTGTAAGCTGATTTTTTTTTTTAATGGCGGGGGTGGGGTGGGGTGGTTGGTCAGCCTGAAATGTGATTTTAAGGTCGTCTTAGATCTTTTCAGAGCACAGGGCTGATATTTGGAGAACAGGGTCCCTTCCTACCCACTGTGACTGCTCCAGGAACACGTGCCCAATGCTTGACTTGGAGCCCCTCCTCAAATGCACAGCCTCCCCCACTATCAGATCTTCTCCCGCAGGGTTACATTTGTCACAACTGATGACCCTGCATTGACCCATCATTATCACCCAAAGACCAAAGTTTGCAGTAGGATTAACCCTGGTGGTGTACATGTTTTGGGTTTGACTGGATGTGTGATTATATTTACCCACTATTACAGTATACAGATTATTTCACTGCCCCCAAATTCCTCTGTGCTTCCCTTCCTCCAAGCCTTGCCAGCCATTAATCTTTGTGCTTTTCTCCACAGCTTTGTCTTTTCTGGATTATCATATAGTTGGAGTTCTAAGTAGGTAGCCATTTCAGGTTGACTTCATTCACTTATTAATACATTTTTCTCTCTCTCGTATTTTCATCATTTGATAGCTCATTTCTTTTTATTGCCAAATAATTGCCCAACGACTGCATGTGCCACAGTTTACCTGCTGAAGGACGTGTTTGTTTCTTCCAAATCTTGGCAGTTATCAGTAAGGTTACTGTAAACATCCAAGTTGAAGTTGTTGTATGGACATGAGTTTTCAACTCTGCTAACTAAATACCAGTAAGTGCTATTGCTGGGTTGTTAAGTAAAAAGTATGTTTGGTTTTCTAAGAGCCTACCAAACTGTCTTCCCAAATGGGTGTACCATTTTGCATTTTCACCAGAAATGAGGACGATTTCCCGTCTCTCCATTTCCTCATCAGCTTTTGGTATTGTCAGTGTTCTGCATTTTTGTCATTATCATAGGCTTATGGTAGCCTCCAGAAGGCATTGGCTGCCTTGGAATACCACAGTTTCTTTGACTCCAGACTGGCAGTGCCCTTATTGACTGATCTCTCTCAAAAACTGCTGGTATTTTATATATTTGATTCCAATCAATTCTATATACCAAAAGCCAGATGCACAATTCTTTTTAATACATACCAGTGTCTCTACACTTAAATCACAGGTACTTAGGGGATGGGGGGACATCATGCTTTCCTGAGACTAAGCGTTCTACATTTCTAGAAGTCACCTTTTTCCCCAGTAGAGATGATCTGCAAGACACCATTTAATTCTTCCAGAGGCCTTTACAAGAAGCTTAATAGCCAAACTTTGATTTGGTTTTTACCCAGTGTACTTGATCTTCCCCCTGAAGCTGTTTCTTAATGGCTACAGCTTTTTTTTGGTGAGAAAGTTTTGTTTTCTTATCCTGAAATGTCTGGGCAATTTATAGTCTACTAATACTGCTTGCAAATATATTACTTTTTTTTCTGAAGTCATCTCTTTTTTGTAGTACCTTACCAAATGCTAGAAATGAGAAGTTTGTGCATTTGACTTTTTCCTTCAAACTCTACTCTCCCAGCTCTACAAGTGTTAAATAATTTATTCCAGATTATCCCATGCAATCTGTTTGCTAAATGTTCTGTTACCTGAGTATAATGTTATTTATGAGAAATGCGTCTTTGGTTATTGAGATGGTCTTCATCCACAAATCCTAGTTCACATTCTGAGGCAAAGCCTTGGAATTTCCTAAGTGTTGAGAGTGATAAAAGTGTCTCCTGTTATCTTAATGAGGTAACTTTTGGAGAAGCAACCTATGAATGGGGCTGGTTGCCAGCAAAAACCAAACATGTGATTAGAGTGAATTTCTGTCTCATCCTGGGACCTCTGGGGAAAGGAGATGAACTGGGGATTGAGTTCAGTTGCCAGTGGTTTCTTCATGCTACTTCTGTGATGAAGTCTCATTAAAAACCCAAAAAGGAGGGGCTTCACACAGCTTCTAGGTTGATAAACATGTGGAGATTTGGAGACACTGGTACATCTGGAGGGGGTATGAAAGCTCTGCATCCTTTCCCCATAATTTACCTCAGGCATATTTTCCATCTAGCTATTCCTGAGTTACATCCTTCATAATAAATGGGTGATCTAGCGAATAAACAGGTTTCCTGAATTCTATGAACTGTGGGGTCAAAGAAAAATTTCCCCCATTTATCTGATGTTCTTCATAGACTGGACTAAGGACAAAATGAACATTAGGTACAATTAGTAAGAGAAAAAAACCAAATTTGATAACACGTGTGGAGAATTTAGTAATCCTGAAGTATCCTGTGCTGAAACATGGAAAGGGTGCCTGGGGTGTCAGGGAAGAGAGGGTCACCAGTGGCTAGGAGATAGCTTATCTGTAAATAATCTTCTCTAAGAAAACTGTTTTTTGGATTAAGACTTTCTCAAAGTGCTTTCCTCCCCGGGCTAAGGAAGCAAAAGACCACTTCTGGTTTAGGGGGAAGGTAGAGGCCCAGGGGCTAACAGATGGCTTCTTTACGTGGAGGGCTAAGGGGTTAGAAGAACTCCTTTGCCTGTAGGGTGTCCTCCATTGTTCTTGGTTTCTTTGTATCAGAGTGGACCCTCCATGAGAGACACATTCTGAGAGACTCTGCAATGTTCTGTTTTAGTCCCTACAGAGCCAGAACAGCAAATCAATCCAATCTGAATAGGATGTGCTGGGAACCACTGATCTGTAGTCAGACCCTCAGAAGCACAAGTGACTACCTGGGCTTAGGTGTCTGAAGTGAAGGGTGGTCTTGGGAGATGCAGTCCTTAACTTGCAGGATCTGATGCTGCCTCTGGGGAGGTAGTGTCTGACGTGAGTTGAATGTTTGGATGCCCTGCTGCTGTCTGAAAATTGCCTGTTGGTGTGGGGAAGAGTCTACACCCTCACACTGGAATTGCAGACACATAAAGATACCTGAAGATTGAGTCATTGTTTGTCCAATCTCCTGTTTCCTGGTCATTTTCCCAGCTTCCTGGTATAGTTTCCTCACCACCTGCTTTCTGGTTCCAGATTATATGTTTTAGGTTTTTGCTACTGGAGCATCTCTACCATCATCTACATCTGTTAGTTTTTTCCACAGTAATGCTTGTCATTCAGTGACTTCAAGCAAAAATAATTTATTCTTTCTCGTGCATCTTAGATTGAGCTGACCTAGGCCCAGCTTGGTTTCAAACTGGAGTTTGGGGCCAAGCCTACTCTTCTTCTTTCTATCACCAGTCTAGTCAGGATATAATCTCATAGTAATGGCGGAAGTGCAGATAAGGGCAACTGAACAAGCGTATGTCAAGACTTCGTTTAGAGTAAATACCATATGATTTAAATGCTAAACAAAAGATATAAAGGTGTCATTAACAATCATTGCGTCAAGCCTGTGCCTGAGGTACAGTCGGCATACAGTCTGAGGACCTGGGTTCATGACCCAGGAGTAGGGTAGTGAGTGTGTATGTGTGGGGGGAGAGGAGACAACTAAAATGGGCTACTAAACAGATAAAATGCTGCTTCCTCCTCTGATTTCATTCCTGCCTGCTGACTACCTGCTTTTCTTCCTCTTAAAAAAAAATGATCAGAGTTAAAAAAAAAACCTGATTTTCCTGACATTTTTCTTAACTAAAATAATTCTAAGTATGTACGTGCCTAATAACATGTATAAAACACATATTTAAAAGCCAAAAAGGAGTAATATGGAAAATATAACATAGTAGAAGATTTTAACACATCATTTTCAATGACTTTTAGGCCAAGCTGACAAGATGAATAGAAGAAAATATGAACAACCCAGTTAGCAAACGATTTCTTTATCTTGTATGTAAAACTTCAGAATGCTTATTTCTCCTACATAAAACCCATTATTTTTAAGTGAACATAGAACACTAAAAAATTGGACTCTAGTCCAGCAAAAATAATTTATCATTAAGTTTCAAAGGATTGAAATCATACAGAGTATTTTCTCAGGTCACACAGAAGTAGACTAGAAAAGAATAAAGATAAGTAGAAAATCTCAATGTATTTGGAAATTTAAAAATATACTGCTAAGTATTCCATGTTTCAAGGAAGAATATCACAATGGAAAATTGATAATACTTTAAAATAAGCGATAATGAGAATACAGCTAGAAGATGCTTCAAAGGAAGATTTGGGCTTTAGATGCACATGTTAGGAAGGAAGAAAAGCTGGCGCATCCTGTGACTTAGCGGATAAGGCCCCTGGACTTATTTCACATACATCCCAAGGACCCAGGTTCAAGGTCCAGGGCTTGGGGAACAACCTAGATGAACAAGTAAATAAAACAAATGTTTCTTCGTGCTCTCTCTCTCTGCCTACCTGTTTGCGTACATACCTGCCTGCACCTTTACTGTAGAGAAAGAAAAAGAAAAGCTGAAAACTCATTTATCTGAAGAAGGTAGAAAAAAGAACTAGTTAAAAAGAAAAGAAACTAGAAGGGAGAAAATAACAAAATAAGAATAGAAATGAACGAAATAGTAAACATTCCAACAGATCAACAAAGCCAAAAGTTGGTTCTTTGAAATAATAAAATGGATACTTACTCCCAGGCAGTACTCATCACTCTTGCCAGGTAAGAGGAAAAAAGCATAACTAAATTCAGGAATTAAAAAGTGGGAAAACTTTACTATATATGCTAATTCACCATTTGGCAACCTGTAGTAATAGTAGCAGTGTTCTGCATTGTAGCATAATTTTGTATTGTGTAAATAATATATGAGACTCATGTACATGATTTAGAAAAACAGATATCAAAATAAAATACAGTGCCACCACTTAGAAAAAAAGAGTTTCTTAATTCTGGGTGCACACTGGAATTACCTAGGATGCATTATTTAATTATTGATGCTTAGGCCCCTCAGAAGATCAATTAAGTCAGAATTTCTAATTGTGTCCCAGCATCAGCATATTTTTAAAACTCCCCTGTTGATTCTAATATGTAGTCACATTTGCAAGTAACTGATGTATAAAATAACATTTTGATATCTGTTCAATGTTTTTGCTTATATAGACTGTAATTTTAATATAAATAGGTTATTACTAAACATACTATTTGAAAACCTTTACAGTTTATCAACATGTCATAAACAGCTTTCCATACCAATAAATCTACTTCTGCCACTGCATTTTTAATAATTATAGTATTTCACTCTATGGATTTATCATTTATTTAATCAACTATTATTAGGCACTTAAATATTCAACAGTATAAGTAATACTTTATAAAAGTACTTTTTACACATCTAGAAAAATTTCATTAAGATCATTTATTCAAATATTTTCTTGCTAGTATAATGCAAATAGTTTATGTAACAGTTGGTAACTGAATTTTTATTGTTGATGCATCTCCAGATTCATGCAGATTATTAAGGTTGAAAGCGATGTACTAATATCATCCCTAACATAGTGCCTGATACACAGAAGGCACATACACAAAACAGTGACTACATTTAATTCTTAGAAACTAACCTCAGTTGCTGATATGGACCAGTCACATTCAAAAGAAAGATGGCTTAACTGCGGAAGCAAACCCAGTATGAGAAACCAAACTTGTAAAATCTTTTACTTTCAAATTAGTAATAACCAGTATAGTTATTGAGATTTCTGCTCAGGTAGCCAGGACACTTTAAATATGGCCATCTTCCCTGGTACTTTCTTTTTTGTTCACCCTCTCACCCCCACAGGTCTCAAACTCAGGTCCATGGTTCTTGAACTCAGGTCAACAGCTCTCATAACCTGTGCCTTCGCTGCCTGAGCCAGGACATGTGTACATTTTAAGCTATCATCTATTGAACACTTTTTATCCATTATCTCATTTAATCTTCCCGACTACATTATATGTAGTATACTGTTACCTCCATTTGAAAGGTGAGATATAGGGACATAACATGTTCAAGGGGACAGTAGTGTAAAAGACAGATTCAGGAATAAACTGCTTTCTCTGGAAGGAAAAGAAAAAGTCACTCATTCATAACCACCATGCCTCCTAATATTTTGGTTTTCTGCTGTACTGGAGCAGAATAATTTCTGATGTTGTGAAAGCATTCTTATAGCACCAGTACATGATTATGGAGAACTGTTAGAAAATTCAGATAAGCTTAAAGTGTAAATCATAATTTTGCCACCTTTTGGGAGAGCAGTATGTTTGCATCATCTTACTTGGAGATGTAGTTACTTGAAACACATGGAAGTAGCAGCACAACATACCTGCTTTTTTCCAACTGACCACTGGCTATTTTCCCCTAGCATTTATTCATTCATAATGAAATCAGAAATCTTTATTAAATATTATCTTCAATAAGTTCTGCTCCCTTTTCAAAATACAGCAGTGCTCAAACACAGACATGGTCCCTGCCCTCATGGAGTTCTCAGTGGTTCTGAAGAGTGACCTAAGTTAAAAAATAATGAATCTGAATGCACCACTCTAGTAAACGTTATGCAAGAGAGGAATGTGAGTTTGTAAGAGCAGAGTTTGACCTGGTCCCAAAAGCTTTCTTGAAGAAATAATAAATAAGCTACAATTTGAAGGACAGGTAAAGTTGGGAAGGAGGAGCCTTTCAAGGAAAGGTGGTTATGTGAGCAATGCCCTGAGACCTAGAGAATGAGGGAGATAGCTGCTATGGCGAAGGAAAGAGAGTATAGCTGGAAATTGTCCTATAAGGTAGGGCTGGAGAGGAAAGTAGGGACCAAATCAAGCAAAGGATCTGAGGCAGGATGATACCTGGAATAAACAGAGCAGCAAGGCTAGAGCTCAGAACAAGGAGAGTTGAGCAGACAATGAAGCTAGGGGCAGCCACGCTCCAGTCTCGTGGTGCTCGCCCATAGCGCCCCCTGCGGCAGTGGACATTACCTAACGGTCTCTGCTGCTTTCCACGTCGTGAACGCTACCCACTCGAAACAGACTCAGGGTGTTACTAGAGCAACTGAAGAGTTAAATACTTAGTTTCAGTCTTAACCTTTAGCTGCAAAGTGCAGTATAGTAGCTATTGGAACACTTGATGTGTGGCTAGTATAGCTAATGAAGTTAATTTTAAACTGTGTCTAATTTTAGCTGAAACTGAAATAGCCCTATGTGGCTAGTGGGTGCCACATTAGACAGCTTTGTGACCTTTGGCTTTCACTCTGAAGTAATTAACTTTCAATTACCTAGGACCTCATAACCAAATTGTTGTTTGTTTTACTTTTAAGAAGAGTAACAAGGTTTTCTTTGGTGGGATAAACAAGAGGTGAAAGTATGTAAGGCATGTAAAACCTAAAGAAATATATCATTTCCTGATTTTCATTTTTAATTACTATCTTGAGATGTATGTACCTCAGGGTAAAATGGAGGGTGGCTAGAACATATCTAACTTGTCTTTCCTGTGTCAGCCTCAATGTTCCTCTTCCTCACTAAAGCCATCCCTAACTCCCTCAAGATGAGTTAAGTCATCCCAGTTAATATTCTTAGAGAATACTACACTTTGTCTTCCTATCTCTTGTTATATGTTAATCTTGTAGGTATAGCTATTTAATATCCTCTCTACAACCTTCAACCACATATGTGATGATTATTTAGAGCAGGGACTAAATCTGCAGCACATGGAATTGAACTGTACTCTTAATGAATATCTGATAACTGAATAAGTGAATAAAGAAATGAACGATAGAACAGTCTCTTCTCTCTACTCATCCTTCTGCTTGTATAACCATACTCTCACCCACTGACCTTGGACCATGTATAGTTCCCCTTAACCACTTATCCATCCCAGTTGCTTAAAACTATTAGTAAACCTAAGTCTCTCTACTATCCTTAATCCATTAAGCAGTCTTTATTGAGAGAACTTTTCACGCCCAATAAAAAGGAATTTAACTGTCGAAAAGTAAGGCCAAAAGAACTGGTAAAAAGGTGGTGTGGTGACCTCTGTAACTCAGAACTTAATTACTCTGTAATATAACTCACTGTTCCTCAAGACTTCTCAGCTTTTGTGTAAGTCATAAGCCTCTACCTTATTTTAAATGAATCACCCATTTTGAGACAGTGATGAAGGTGTGTGACAAATCACAGGTGTCTCATGGAGTTTCCCGTAGCTGGCTTTAACAATTTAGTTATTCTTTGGCTGTTATGTGGAGTTTGTCATTGGGATTTATTCTTTCCAAGACCCCTCAGTTCTGATTCAGCAGCACATAACTGTGACTTGAAGGTATTTTGGTTCACGGGGACCTGTTTGTTTTCTTTACTATATTAGTGTCAGGATCTGAGGGCATCTCAGTACACTTTCTAAACTGTACTAAGAAATACAAACTTACCATTGAGATATTTCTTTGCATATGAAATGTATGATGAGAAGTTAAAAAGGAAGTGAGCGTGCAGTGACCTGAGTCCAGTGATCCTGACCTGCCCCCAACTCACTATATCACCATCAGTGTACTTATTAACATCTCTGTTTCAACCTGGAATCTGCGGAGACTCCCCTAGTTCTTAGTTCTGTCAGTGATATTAAAAGCAATAAAAGAATTCACCTTTGTGAGGCGTCTAAAATCCTTCCACTAAACAAATTCTATGCAAAGATTGTTGAATGTGCAGCATTGCTGGTGTTTCAGGACAGGTAAGACAGTCATACCTGTTCAAGTCACCACTACAGGGGGCCTCTTAAAAGTAGTTTGATTCAGCTATCTGATAGCTTAAGGTTTTTATTGATAGATATTTTCTTTTTCTTGTGTGAAGAGAACAGTCTTGAACCTGGAAGAAAGAATCAAGCGTAGTAGTTTCTTGGGAAATTAGTACCACAATGTGGTATGTGTCAATTTGTTCCTTAAATATGTCTGCCAATTACCTTGGAATACTAGGCCTTCATATTTCTTCCAAGTATTGTTCTTTATCTTTCATCATCCCTGATGAAAGAAACAAAGCAGTAGGAAGAAAAGCTACAGGTTACTTTGAAAAGACTTCGTTTCTCAAGTGGCTGTCTTAGGTGGCGCTCTGACCACAGCACAGAGAGCCACACCGGTCCAGTGTGAAAAGCGTGGATCATAACAGGCTGTACATTTCTATTCCCATCACTGCTCCCAGGATTTCTTATCTCCTGCCCTGGCAAATCATAATACACACACACCCCCATCCCTGTCCAGTGCACCCAGTGGGGGGGAGGGGGCAGAAAAGACAAAGTCATTTATATAATGTGTCTCCCTGCTGAGCCCCTAATGGCTGAAGCTTTTGTTCTGCATTCAGTGGCTGCCTGTGATGGGCAGGAAGCCGCAGTCTCCTTTGTTCCATGGCCTTATTCAGCAATTTAGATCCATCATAAAAATCAAATATGCATGTTGCAATCGCCTTGCCTACAACAGCTTCAATTTTCACCTTTCTTTAATTTGAACTCCACAGGGGAAGAAAGAGAATGAAGGGAGAATGGGGGTAGAAGAAAAATTGCTTTGTATTTTTGCTTAGCGAACTGTGAAAATAGACAGTAATGAAAAAATATATTTTTAATTTCATAGATGCACCCCATTCAAAACAATACGTATCACCAAACCCAATCAGTAAAATCCTTTCTGAAAATGCCCTCAAACCATCCCAGCTAGCACAGACTCCAAAACTGGATGTGAAATGATGGGAAAAGAGAAAAGTATGAGACCCACAAAAAGGTGAAAAGAGAAAGACTATCTTTCATGCTTGAGGCACCTTACTGTTTAAAGAGGTTACATCTGCACCACTTCTAATTATGACCAAAGAAAATGTTTTTGTTCCTCTGACTGTCATGAGTTTCTTTTGAAAAAGAAATTATTTGGGGAAAGAGTTCTAACAGGGAGTGAGGGAGAGATTACATTTAAAGATATAGTTCCTTTCCAAATAAAAATGAGCACATTGACAGAGGTGTTTTTGTCCACTTACTGATTATCACACTAAAATCTTTTGTAGAACTTCAAAGGATGTGTTCCCTGGAATTTACATAAATTTGCATCTGCTGACTTGGTATTGATTATTCCAAAAAATACAGAAACCCACTCCAGTATGGCCAGCATTTATTTAATTTACTAGACAAATAAGAGATCTGAAGAAGTGTGCTTCTACATGACTGGTTTCACTTACTAATAAAGATTTTGAAGGCTCAAGCTAAAGTTGAAACTGAACAAACTTGAAGATCTTGCCTGCTCTTGTAAATGGAGCTCTTAGAAGGTAATTCCAGGGAGGTTTGCTATAGGTAAGATTAGACAGACACTGGACATAATGTAGGATGGATGCAAACTGAAAGAATGATCTTGGGGGATCATTCAAGGTTGAAAAGCATTTGATTGTTTTGAGTGGAGCTTCTTCTGGAAGATGTACCAGGTGAATCTGGGATCAAAACCAATTTTACAAGTTTGATCCAGTTGTAATATGGAAATCCACCTGACTCTGCTATGAATAATTAGAGATATGTGAGGAGAGTTTCTCTTCCCTAGCATTATTGATTTTTCTTTCAATTCCCTCCCAGTTTCACAGAGAAAATCTCCCACATTTAAAAGTGTTCAATTTAGTACAGTTCACTGATGCATATAATCTTTGCTAACTGCATCCCATTTTCTCTGAACTTGGTTTTTCAGGTCCTCTTTTCTGGGTATATTTTAGATTTACTTTAGCCTTTAAGTGAAATCAAAGATACACCTAGGACATATGAGCACTAAGAAGATACATTTAATATTTTGAAACTTTTTCAGTTGAAACTTTTACCTTCTCTTCCTTGGAATATATAGGAAATTATGTATGCCCACAAAAAAAGGTATAATTTAAAAATGTAAATTCTGCACAGTTTTGCTTACATATGCATCAAGGGATTTTTTTATGTCTTAAATCTCTTTGCCCTGGAAAAAGTGAGAAAATTAACATAGATAATAGCACCTAGAATTTACAACATTGTGGAAAATCTGAAATTTTCAAGCAAAAGCTATGATTCAATGCCACTTCAAGTTTTTTCTTCTCACCCCATCTTTTAATAGTGGTGCATAGCTCTCAGAATGTAATAGCCAGATGTCAGACCCTGTAACTTCTCATTAAAATCAGGGCCATATGCTGGCATTTTGTGTGTGTATATGTGTTCAGTTTCTCTCATCTGAGGAAAAATGCTTACACAGAATTATCTGATGATAAAAATTGATTATTAGAGAATGAAGCCATTTTCTTAGAATTTAAGATAATTTAATATATAATGGGTTATCTTTAATTGAACATTTTCCTCTCCTCTGTCAGTTGGGAACTTTTCTTTGTCTTCAGTTTTCTCCTCTCAAGAAATAAATTGGAAAAGGTCCAAAGGAAAAATTATTTCACAATTTTCTTGACCAGTCCTCATGTCCAGGCTACATATGCTCTAAGCACAATTGTTAGATTTCTTTTTATTTATTTATTTTTTCATTATTGCCATCTTCTCTAGAACTCTTCTAGATTTCTTTTTCCACAGGATCTGAGAGTTCCTCAGTGACTACTCCCCTACTTAGTATTAAAAACATGTTAAACAAATGATAATCAAAATTGCCGAACCTTTCCTCTGTATACACAACTAGAGGTTGAGAGTACAGCCTTCAGAATTAAACAGTCTCAGTTCAAATTCTGTTTACATCCTTGGCCAGCTTCATGGCTTTGGGCAAATGAAACCTTACTGTTTTTAGTCATCATATAAGTATATAAGGATAGCAGCACCTAATTCACAGGATGATGAGAGAGAAACGAGAGTACATAAAGCGTTGCTGCAGGATGGATTCCTAGGGGAGCAGATTCTGGGGTGCAGATTAACATTCAGGATGTTGTTTACTTGTTAGGGAGCTCCTGGGATCAGCACCTGTGGAGGATGAACAGCAGTGAGTTCCCCACAAAGACCTCAGCCAACCCAACAGGTAAGCTTTTTCAACCGAGAGCTGCCAACTGAGGATCTTCACCTTTGAGGACCCTCATCAGATGGTAAAGTCAGTCCTTTATTACTGAAGGGGGACACTTTGTGGCACATCACAAAGTTCAGAAGTTTTTGGTACGTTTCATAAACTGTAGCTCTAGTAGGGCCCGTGCATAATTTACCTGTGAGACAGTTCTTTTTTCCGTATACTGAGCAGTTGCTTCTGTTTTCTATATTTTAATTGCAAGAGGCAGTATGTACTGCTGTGGTAAGAGTATAGCTCTGGAACGGGTCTTCATGGGTTTGAGTCTTTATTGAATGAATTGCTGATTGACTCTGATTATATTAGGATAATAATGTGCCTTAGTGTCCTCATATGTAGAAATGGGAGTAATAATAATATCTATTTTCGTAGTAGTATTATGGAGGAGTAAATGTGTTAATACTTAACCTTTAAACACTACCTGGCATATAACATGCTCTCTCATTGTGCTTCTTGTTATTCTGTCTTTCTTCTCTCAAGTTAAACATGTAGTCACATAATATTGGGAATCTGCCACTTCTTGGTTTAAATCCAAACTCTACCACTTCCCAGTATTTTGAGCATGGCCATATCACTTAACCAGGGATTCTTAATTTTCTCCTCTGCCAAATGAAAATAATGACATCTACCTTGTAAAAATGCACTAAAAATATAAGGTATTATGAACCTAAATTTCAGTTCTTTTTCTGAAATAAGGATTTTCACTCACAGGAGTTTGTAAACGTTGTGTGAGTTCATGTATAAAAGGTGCTTAGAATGATGCCGGACACAAAGTGTGCTTTCATTGTTCGCTAATCTGATGATAGTGATGATGACTATGTGTTCTGTACAATGCCTGGCATAAAGAAAAGCACTCAAATCTTATTTTGAAAAGCCAGCACAGATCTGTGTTCTTTATTTTTCCCTTTTAACCTCTTCCTTTTCCATCTGACCTGCTCTATTTTTATTCTTGATTGCTCCTTTTCCCTCCCTCCCTTGCTTTTTTAATGTTTTATGTTAGTCAACATAAAATCATGTCCTCTAACATCCCTAAAAAACTTTTAATTTCTTTCTGGGGGGAGATAGTAAGACTGACGAATGATTAAACATTATATTCATGTATAGGAAGGCTCTTGCTATAGAAAAGGAGGTTGGTTGTTTTTCCCTGTCTTCAGGACAGAAGAAGAGAAATAGACTTAACTGTAACAAAAACTCTGTGGATGACCTAAGAGAGTGATAGAATTTGCAACTCTTTGAGGCTGAAAACAAAAATTATTATTAATTGATCTGGAAGAGGTATGCACATGTATTCCAAGCCAAACGAAGGAGAAAATTCTAAAGAATCCCTTTCTAACCCCATGATTCTTTGATTCTGTTATCCAAGTATATTTTAGCTATAAATATTACCGACTTCTTTGTGTCTTGCTGGTGCTCTGTTGTCATATTATCTTTCCTGGTTTCATAATAGATGGTGCCTTTTAGAAATTCATCAGAAAAGTTTCTTGGTTTGGCACAGCCATCTACTATTTATGATGACTTATAAACTGTTTCTCTTTACAGCAGTGTATAATAATACATAATAAGGGCAGCCAAAACTTTCTTGGTTCTCTAGAGGAGATGAATAGTCTGAATAAATTTACCTTTTTCATATGCACAGATTTTTATATTGTTTTAGATTTAAATACTGCCAAGTGTTACTGTTTTACATTCAATTGTTACTTTGACAGGGGATTTGATAGTGTAATTATAGCCTTTAGAGTCAATCATGTAGAAAATAATCTTAATTAAATAAAACTGAAGGAAAAAGAACATTCTGATTGGGTTTATTCCATAGTAATAAGAGAAAAAGCGACTCAAAATAAAAACATATCTATGGAAATAAAGAAGGAAATTGGCAGTTCTTAAAAACGTAGAGTTAGCTTTTGAGAGCATTGTCAGATCTAGGATTTTCCTGCTTCAAGCACACCTATTAATAGATATTTTAAAGCAGTATTTGATGGCGGACAAAACTATCATCTTCGTTTACACTTTGAACTACTCATCTACTGAGGATCTTAAATTCCCACAAGTTCTAGACATAGTAGTTATTACATGTCAAATACATAAAACTTAAGACATTTCTTCCTGTAAACCTCTGGGGGAGCGTACATCACTTTGTCATTGTTTTTAGAACTTTTTCTTTAGGTTTCTCTGATTATCACTGCTGAAAGAGACCTAATCTCTGTTGGTATGTGTTTTACAGACTTATAGCACAGAACTCCCTGTCATGTTTTTCCATTAAGACATCTTCCGTTAAAAATGAGGCGGCTATACAGATTGCGTATGTGAAACACCAAACTTTAATTTTTGTGTTTTCGTGCATCTTGGCATGTAGAGGTAGTTGACACATAATCATAATTGAGTGAATTCATAAAAATCTATTGTCTTTTTCAAAGCGATTCTTTTGAGATGTTATATATTCGTTACTTCAGTGACTAGAACAGTTTTGAAATTGCCTTCAGAACCTGTGGTACCATCTTTCGAATAGACTGGTCTGTTCATATCAGTTGATATTTATTGAATACCTATAGTGTGTGTGTATCTATCTATCCACGTGATTCCACCCCCCAGAAGTTCTTTAATGTCAGTTAGTTGCCTGCTCCTTTGTGTCAGTAGCAATAAGAGTGCTAAAAGGAGACAATGAAACAATTCTTCTGAGAGTTATCATTTAGAAATGTATATAAAATTAATATAGTACAAAATACAATGTTATAATAGTTATAAGAAAAGTATACAGTGGAACAGGGAGGTATCTGGGTGAGCTTCATGGAAGAGGTAGAATTTAGGATGGGCCTTGAGGGGTATGAGTGGGAAAATCTAGAAGGATGTAGCGACAGAGAGGAAAAATAGTGTGTTTTTTCAATCCCTCCTACCCCACCCCCACCCCGTTCCCCTGTCCAGGCTCACAAACCTTGGACTTTACATGGTCTGCAGCGTAGTCAACTCAGCCACCAGAGCCACAGGGATGCACTGAGAAAAGAATTATAATCAAAGACCCCAGAGCAGAAAAGCACTTGGTTCTGTCAGAGAAGGGGAATAGTAGGTAAGAAAGGAATGGAAGCGGGGAAATGGAATTCTGGAACCAGAGTACCTGGTACAAATCTCAGTAGTGAAGCATATTGTACCCTTTGACAATTGATCTGAACTCTGTCTTGGTTCCTCATCTGTAGAATGGGGATAATAGTTGTACCTACCTCAAATTTATATAACGCACCTGGAACACCATCCCCCGGAGATACAGTACATGTGTTGTGAGCATTAGAAGACAAGTGAGTAGAGAATCTTCCTGAAGCTACTGAAAGTGGCAAGAGATTGAAAAGACTGAAGTTGTGCTTTGAGAGGGTGATGCTGACAGTAAGTACTGTGCATAATTTATTTTCAGAGAGACAGTAGTTAAAAGACAGGTGTGGGAAAGAGAAACAAGGGGGCGAACCTAGGTACTGGCTATGGGAATGCAAAACGAAGCAGGGCGAGTATAGGCAATGCTGCAAGGGTCCCATGGCATGCACATGAATGGCGGTGCATCTTTGTATTTAAACAAAAGTTATTTGGAGATAAGTTTAGTGACCAAGTGGAAGACTTTTACTTATAAAATAGATGGCTTTAAAAGCAACCATCACTAAAGACAACTTCGAAAGAGATTTTCTAGAAAACAACAAAAAAATGTAGTACATTTATGAGTGGAGTATGTAATTTCCTTGGCTTATTATTATAAAAGAAAATATGTATATGTATGAATGTTAGTGTACAGATTTAATCATCAGTAATACCGTATAAACTACCTTTTAATGAAATTTTTAATAAAGCATAAAAATAAGTCATTAATTTATAATGATAACTTATTGAATGCATTTTTATAGAATGGAAATAAAAAATTACTTGAGGGGTAAGGACCAGAATCTGACCTTTTTATTCCTTTTACTTAACCATTTCATGCCAATGAATATGTACCTCTTGGATGCTGCCACATCTTGTCGAGTTTCTTTCTTTCTGTTACTTTTGTTTTTGTATTCTATTTTAAAAATTGATTTTTTCAAACTGAAAAAGAAGGGGAGGGTGGGAAAGCCAGAATTCGTTAGCTACCTACTGCTAAAGCTGGGTAGGGAACTTGATTACATTTGGGTAAGCTGAAAGGCTTTGCATAGCTATTCACAAAAGCATTCCTGTACTACCATATTCTATGTGTGACTGCAGCTTCCTGACACCATTACTGAATTAAGGTTCTCTTTGCCATATTGTTTATCTGTGTGTAGTTCACTAAATACTGCCCTGCGTACTAATTCAGTCAATTTCTTATCACCTTGTACCTGCTAGAAATGGTGATAAAGACCTAAAAGCTTCCCTAGGAGAATTAAATATGATGCATTGAACATAGTGTTTTACTTAAAATTCCTATTTCAGACAAGTGAACCACAAATGCAAATTTTTAAGGTGAAATTGCTAGAAATGTTTCCAAGACACACATACTACTTATCTAAATCTTTAAAAAATGTCAGTTAGTGTATACATACTAGGATATACATTTGCACACTTACAACACCACAAAAAGAGAATGAGCAGTGATTTGCAGTCAGTGAGGAATGGCTCTGATAACTGGATTCTATGCCAGGAGTAGGTCTCTTTTCCACCAAATATGTCCAAAGAACTAAACATCTGTTTTCACTTTCTATAGTGAAAGAAGGTTTGAAACAGTGTGTGATGTTCTAAAAATGAAATAGAACTTGAGGAATTGAGCAGCAAACTGGATGGAAGTCACTGTGATCTGTAGTCTCTGCTTCTTGTTGAAAAGAAAAGACTCAGTAGGAAAACCTGTCAGTCATCAGCTGAGCAAAAAATGTCAAGACTCCTGTTGCAGATACTAGAGGCTACTGGGATCTCTTTGTTAATTCAGAAATATAATTTTTTTCTTGATATCTGTTATCTCAGTCTCATTTTGCAAATGACAACAAAAATAATTTGGTAGTGATGGTGCCCACAATTCAATTTTTCTTAATATGTAATTACTTCTCAGCTGCTAATTAACTATTTGCTACCTGTATCTTCTACCAAATCCAGATACATTGGTTTTTGTCAAGCCCTGTAGTGGGATATTGGGCAGTAGGAGATACATTCAGGGGCAAATTCTTCAGTGTAACATCAGGCTTGTGAAACTGGAATGGGATAGAACTCCTAAAGGGCATGTTCCTAATCCTAGATAAATTAGCAAAGAAAACATAAGCACTTTGAAGAGTGTGAGACTGAGTTCTCAGTCCTGGATCCTATTCTTTTCACAAATACCCAGAAAAGTCTAAATTGGCTTCGGGTTATAAACAAATTCCTTGGTTTAAAGGCTGTTTTTCATGTTTTAATGATGGTATCTTAGTCCATTCAGCTGCTATTAAACACATACACACACACAATAGAGTAGGTTGCTTACAAATAACAGAAATTTATTTCTTGCAATTATGGAGGGTTCTCTCTGGGGTCTCTTTTATGTGGGCACTAACCCCAATCATGAGAACTTCATCCCCATAACCTAATCACCTCCCAAAAGCCCTACCTCCAAATTCCACCACATTGGGGAAATAGATTTCATTATATGAATTGGGGTGGAGGCATGCATATCCGTCCATAGCACATGATGTTATGTTATAGCTGTTCAGAGCAGTTTAGTTTGAACTAGTCAGAAAATCAGAAGTAAAAACCTCGGTATTTATCAGGACATTTCTGGCAATGTGAGCACTTTATTGTCTGTTGGAAATGGCAATACAATTTCAAAACACATTGAAAAAACATTTTGTTACTCTTCTGCATTTACCAAAAGTTCTTCTTAGTAATACTTTGAAAGGAGTTTGGATAATAATGGAGCACAAACTATGCCAAGTATTGAAACTGAGCTGAGGACCTTCATGCAAATAAGACTCCCGATAACAATAGAATTCCCTTATTTGTGGATGTGTTGCTATAACTAATGTGCAGGTAAACCCTGAGTGGGATATTGACTATTGAAGGCAATTGACCTACAGTTAAGTACTTTCTAAATTGTGAAGCATTACCAAATATCTGTCTTTTAGGGTTGCCCTATTCCCATTGACTGGTATAGTGGTCATTCATTAATTCATCAGCAAATCTTATGCCAAGTACAGGAAAAATAACAATGAATAAAATGTAGCATTATCATTGAAATACATACATAAAATGGTAATGCATAAAATAAGATAAAACTAAATAACTTCAGATAGCAATAGTTGTGAAGATAGAGTGTGAAAAAGGGAGTGGGTTGTGGGTTGTGGTCAGGCAGCAAGGAGAAACACTTGAAACAGGTTAGTCAGGAAAAGTCTATCTGAGACTCTGATAGCTGAATAAAGCTATGGGTGTTGGAAAAAAGTTAGCTATAAATTCCAGGTGGAGGGAATAAGCATTGCAAAGACCCTGTGGTAAGAAACTTGGTTTATTTATGAAATGACAGGAAAGCCAAGTCATGAAGTAAGTAAAGCTTGTTGGGACTTAGAATCTTATAGCTATAGAATGACAAAGGAATTAAGGAAGATAATACTAAAATCTTTTTACTCATGTATTTTTCTTTTTCCTTTTTTCATGAGTCCCTTCAGAGCTAAAGAGAAGATGAACCATTTTAACAAAGAGAATTATTTTTACTGTTTACTGCTTTTCCCTATTGTCCTAAGAAATCTTTACCTTTGAATGCCATGTCTCCATTCTTCCTCCTTTGACTACTCAGAAATATTGTCTCCAATGGTTAGTTTCTTTTTGGCAAAATTTATAAAGGAAATACACATTTTTTTTTTGCCTTTTCACTTTAACCTTATCAAAGGAAATGGGAGAGAGGGAAATGTTGAACATACATACACACATATTCATATATGTATATACACATGTACATATATATGTGTATATATGTGTATATATATGAGTGTGTGTGTATATATATATATATATATATATATATGAGTAATCACATTTTAAAGTAAATTCTACCTTTCTTGTAATAGATTCAGATGACTATTCCACCAGGTGCCTGGCACTTACTGTGTAAATTTGGGCAGGTTACTTAACCTCTCTTAAAACCTCAGTTTCCTCATTTATAGTATGTGGCGATATTATAGAAAAAATATGTATGTAAGTATATTTATCTCATAGTGTTATAAGGATTACATGAGATTATACACATGAAAGTGTTTAGCATTGTGCTTGACACAATCAGAATAGATAGTGTTTATGGAGTACTTCCTTTTATCAGGTTTTCACCAACCTCTTTCTTCACTCCTTCCATTTATCTTCTGGTAGTCCTTTTCTGTAAACTTTTCCAAATAGCCCAAATAAATTTTTATGTTGACTTACCCCCAACTTTTGCCACTTGTAAAATATCTTGTTCTTCAGTGTATCCTGATGAAAGAAACTATATTTCTGAGTCCATCCTTTGGTAACAAATCACCAGGAATCAGTGGTTTATTAAAAACCTAGTATTAATTCAGGTTCCTGTCAAGCTTCTGACAAAGCCTCTACATGCAGTGGAGCTGTACCAGCGATTCTAGAGCATAGGTGAAAACGTGTAAGTCTGTAGCCCTTGATCTGCTGCACTGCGTTTGGCAAGTCTCCAGTCATTCATTTCTATCTAATTAATGACATCTCCGGCATATGGGGATCATATAACACAAAATGTGTTCATACTCTGCCTGCAGAAACTCGCTTTGTTCTCCACCTGAAAAAAGGGGGGACCCTCTGCTTTTCATTTCTTTATTGTGTCATTTGAATGCAATTGTGCCCTCTCCCTCTCTTTTTTCTCCTCCTTGCACCTTTTTCTTTAGCCTCCCTTCCTCCCTTCCTCTCTTCTCTTCTCTTCTCTTCTCTTCTCTTCTCTTCTCTTCTCTTCTCTTCTCTTCTCTTCTCTTCTCTTCTCTTCTCTTCTCTTCTCTTCTCTTCTCTTCTCTTCTCTTCTCTTCTCTTTCTCTCTCTCTCTCTCTCTCTCTCTCTCTCTCTCTCTCTCTCTCTCTCTCTCTCTTCTCTCTCTCTCTCTCTCCTCTCCTCTCCTCTCCTCTTCCTCTCCTCTCCCTCTCCTCTCCCTCTCCTCTCCTCTCTCTTCTCCCCCCACCCACCTCTTGCAGGGCTGTTGGAGGCATAATAGGAAAAACTAACAACATCGCCTTAACTGAATCTAGAAGTTTTCTTAAAACTCAGGAATATCACCTTGCTTTAGTAATGCTAACATTATCATGGTTCTCCAAGTAGACAGTGATGTGTACCTACCTACCTACCACATTTAGCTTCTGTTACTTTCCTTGCCAAGGCCACTTTTTTCTTCTTCTTTCTTCCGTCCTTTAAGAGCAATCTTAAATCTTGACTCTGTAAGAAAGATTACTAATTCTGCACTTGACTCTTCTTTTTCCTTCTCGCTATTATACTGTTGTGAATTTTTGCTATATAATTCATATTATTGAACCGTAAGTTCAGTGACTTTTCACAGTTAGATTTTTAGTCTGTTCAGAGTAATAATCAGTCATGTACATTTTTAGTTTCTCATTATTTCATCTTTTCCCCACTCCAACCATGCTTTTAAACATCCAAACATTCCTCCTTTTGGGAAAAGGGTATGTTAGCAAACTTCTAGAACTTCTGAATTGAACCAAAGATGGCTGCCTGTTGTGTACCACTATAAACAGGGCAGAACTTAGCTGTCATTGTAAGAAGCCTCTATAATAACAAATCCAGGCCAGTTTGAATACCTCTGGGCACACCTCCATATCCCAAATTTCCAAGTGAGTTTAGAACATCTGAGTCTGAGCAGTCAGATCAAATGTGGGACATGGTCAAGTCAACCCCTAAATAAGATAGAATTCTTGAGGAAAAACCAAGTGTTCTGTTTCTTTTATTATATGCCTTTGATTCATTTAGCTTCTCATTTATATCACCAACAGAAGACAAAG
Source organism: Solenodon paradoxus (assembly GCA_004363575.1). Lineage (NCBI taxonomy): Eukaryota > Metazoa > Chordata > Mammalia > Eulipotyphla > Solenodontidae > Solenodon > Solenodon paradoxus. The sequence continues at coordinate 225,836 of RJWH01001855.1, forward strand.
AATGAATGCCAGTCATTCAAGTTTTTACCTTTTTTAGTTGTTGTTGTGATAACTTTAACACTTTGGTTAAAGAAATTAGGGAAAAGTTTAAACTAAGAGGAAGTTTAGAGATTTTGGCTTTCATTAATCTACTCTTTGATTTTGTCGGGTAATAACAAACCATAAGGACAGATTCATACATAAAGGAAGATCACTATATATCCTAAGAAGATAGTACCTTTTAAAGTTAAAAAATAGGGAGATTTAAAAATGAAGAGAAAGGCAGCCAGTGAACTCTGTTATATAAACCAAAGAATATCATTGACATTCTAAATACACAGGCTATCCAGCAGAGGATGATATCTGTGCTTGGTAACTGCATCCTGCTATGTAAGTTTAAAAGGAAGACGAGAACACAGTGTTGTGTGAGGAGGCATGCATACCTGGATGTGCTCTATTAAAAGAGGCGCTTGATTGCTCAGTAATTGCAGAGCTAGGCTCTTGGGGAGGCCTTTGTCATCCCTCCTGGGCTGACACCAGATGATGGTGTGGCTCTGTGATAAGAAACAGAGGACCAGTGTCTCCATGGTAACTAACTGAGCTCTATATATTACACCTCATTACAAATAAGGATAGATAGTAAAATACATACATTTATAGATGTTAATATAGAGAAGAAATTTATATATATATGTATGATTGTACATATGTATCCTGTCTTCTATCTAAAAAGTAAATAAAATAAAAATGTGATTACATTGAAAGGACAAGGTTCATAGGCCTTTTCCCCCCATTGGTGCAGGTAAATATTTCATTTTTCAGTTCCTCTGATGGTTTTGTTCTGAACCCACCCAGCTGTAGCTTGAAAGATTAATGATGGGCAGCCAAAGAACCTGAGGAGGCAGTGAATGAATAGAAACCAGCACCAGAGAAGAAAGAGTACTGCCCGGCCTTTGGGACAAATAAATAAGGATTTACCAAGTCTGCTAGTTTCATCCCCATAGCAGGAAAACCTGGAACCCATTAGAATGGAAACTTGGAGACGTTTATAGCATAATGATTCCTAAAGTTCCAAACTCGTACATATTGGTGACAGGAAAATGGAGGTGGGGGGTGGTGAGGTAAGGAAAATCAGCAGTTTCTTTTCTAATTTTCTCTTCTGTGAATATTGATTTTACTTTAACACCACTACTCAGTCTCTCCTCACATAAGATCATTACTTCTATGGATAGATCTTTGTAAGGTTAAACACATTTCCTGAAAACTTAGCCTGCCTGTTCCATACATTTTAAAGAAAAGATCAAATTAAAGAAGTCATCACTGAGTACATGATTAACACTAAAATTAAAGGTTTTTGATTTGCAAATATTCAGTCAGAGAACAAAGGCTCAGCAGCTTTTTACAGTTGTTATATTAGTTTTGATGTATTAGTTCTTAGATGAATGACTTTAAAATCTGAGAGACCCTTGGTATCCCAATAAGGAATTGTTGCTGATTCTTAAAGTTGGTTCCTTCCTCATCTGTGTCTCTTTCTTAATTTCTGGTTAAGTATTTGTGTCATTGCTAGCAAGGGCATACTTTTATATTTTAAAAACAAATAGCTATTTTACATAATCTAAGTGGCATAATTTTCTCCCTTTCAAATCCTTCTTCCTTATTTCTTGCTCTTTTACAAGTCTTGTGAAAGTTCTTTATTAGTCTTCCAAGGTAAGTTTGTTTTGCATGGGAGTAGCGAAAAGAGGGGCCAGGGTAGTTATCAGCCAAGAAGAATGAAAACATGACTATACAAAAGCATCTACACAAATGCTTATAGTACTATTACTCATAATAGCCAAAGAGCAGAAATAACCCAAAGTTCATCAACTGATGAAAGATAAATATAATATGGTTCATCCACATGGTGGTGTATTATCCAGCAGTAACAAGGAGTGAAGTCCTGATACATGAGTTGCAACATGGGTGGACCTTGAAAACATGATGCTGAGTGAAAGAAGCAAGTCACAAAAGATCATATATTGTATGAAGCCACTTGCAAGGAATTTTGAGAATAAAATAATAGATAAGTGTTTGCTTAGAACTTGAGAAAGAGTATAGGGAGACATGAGGGTGACAGCAAATGTGGGATTTCTTTGGGGAATGAGGAAAATGTTCTAAAATTGATTTTGATGATGGTTGCAAAACTTTTTGATCTATAGCTCAGTTGGCCATATGTCCTGATTTGCCCAGAATTGTCTCAGTTTTTGCCAGTTAGATCAATTAATTATTATTTATAACCCTATTTTGCTTTCAAAACAATTGTTTGATAAACTTTGTTCACCATGTACACGCAGACGCACATAAATGTTTATAAACAGAAGTACTATCACTTTCTGCAGTGTATATTGAAGGTATCTAATGACAATATCACTCATGGTTCCTATTAAAAGTAAAAATTTCTGCCTATCCTGCAGATCCTAGTTCAGTAGAGTATGAGTAGAGAATGAGTAAGGACAAGACCAATGATGATCCAACTGGAAGTTTCTACAAAGTGACTGAAGATAGAGACAGGTAGGTTCTGGGAGGGGTATCCCTACCTACTGCTCTTCTACCCAGAACCTGAAATCCACTGCCTTCACTCAGACCCTTCTGGCTGGTTCTTAGCACCCAGATTTGGAGACAAAACGTAGAACCCTCAGGTGAGTTAGAGTAGTCTCAGAAATAGGAAAAAACAAGAAAGTTGAGCCTCAGGATATTAAAAACAAAACAAAAACAAAAACAAAATCCTGCCCTGGATAAAAGGTCTGTATTTCCCCAAAACTCATGTTAAAAACTAATTCCCGTTGTGTTGGTATTTTGAGGTGTGTCCTCTGGGAAATGATTTGATCATCAGGGTGAAACCTTTGTGAATGGAATCCCTTGTCTTATAAATGAGATCTCCGAGAGAATCCTTTGCCCTTTCTGCCATGTGAGGGCACAGCAAAAGGACTGCTGTTTTAGAATTGGGAAATTAGATTCTAAATCTGATGGTGCTTCCGTCTTGCACTTTCCAGCCTCCAAAACTGTAAGAAATAAATTTGTGTCTATGGTATCTTGTTACAGAAGTCTAAGCAAACTAAGACAGCTACAAAGAGCAACACAGGACATTTGCTCTACATTTAAAAATAAGTATGAGCAGTAGGACATATAGCACAATATGAGCCAAGCTCGGATAAAAAGCAATTTATATATATAAAATTAGATATTTGAAATTATTTCACCTACCATATCACAACATTAACTTCTGTTTAAAATACGTAATCTTCACTGCATGTTGTTTATAAGGAAAAGCTCTTTCACAGTTTCAAAGTTTGGTGTGAAAATCGTGCTACAGAAGCCTATACTTTCATTCCCACATGTGCAGAATTGTCATAAAATGTCCTAAAGAGGAGAAAAAAGTCATTAGGAACCTGTTCTCTCATTTGACCAGATTGCTTTAATTCTTTGCCTCTTTTTGCTTCTTTAATCAATCAAGAAAAAGCTATCCCGCAGATTCAGAACTAAGAAGTACACTCCTCCTTGCTCCTGTCCATGCCCAAGTCTCCTGATCCCCAGGGAAAAGGTTGACAACTGGGGAGATTTCTTTATTTCACTTTGTTCCAGCAAACTGTTTGAAATATTCAGGCTTTTTACTGAAACTTGAGTCTTCTTTTTCTCTCCTAGGTACTGTCTAAAATTTTCTTTAATGCTTAAAAAAGGATTCCTAGAATTTTTTTTTTTTTTAAGATTCCTAATTACTTAAGGGATTTCCAGGGTGTATATTACTTTATTATTAAGTAAATTAACACAAATTAAATTTCTATAATTTCAAAACTGCTATTTTTTAATGGAACATTCAATGCATGCCTTTTAGGCTCCAATACAATATTAGTAAAACATGTTAACAGATCAATGTGGCAATATTCATTTTCACAAGCATATTTAGATGTACGGATTGAATATCAAACAGACTGGCATTGAGGGTAGAATATAGCATCATCCAAAAGATTTGGGAAAACTTTCACCACAGAAGTACAAATTTTCATCTAATGATAACAGATTTGCTGAATCCTGGTAAGCAATAGGAATTAAAAGCATTTTCTAGAAGAAAAACCCTGAGATCAATTCCAGGTAACTGATTTCAGAAAAGACCTTTAAGTAATAAAATAATCAGCATATTTGGCAGATTTACAAACATGAGTCTGCACAAAATACTCTAAGATAATATACAGATGGCATTAAAACAAAATAAATATGAGGCAAGACCATGGCTTTAAGTTTTGATTATGGGCAGAAGTGAGAACATTCTGGACTGAAGATTACAGCCAAGAGAAACAGTAGAAAATATATCAGTTTATTTTTTAAAAAAAGGAAAAAAAGAAAACAGTTCTAGTGTATATTGGGAGGGACGTTTACTGAACTTGGAAAATAACCTCTAAGATTTTATTTGTTGCTTCTGCTACTGCATTTCAGTTCTAGGCTTCAGTTAAGATGCTTTTAGTGAGCTTTGAGAATCAGCTGTGATATGGGTTTCCATGTTATACTAAGGGTTTCAATTTTTAACAAATTCAAATAATATTGAACCAGAAAAAGGAAGTCCTTTTAAAGTATTGTGTGTTTGTAGAAGACCTGGCTTATGGTGGAAGAGCAGGTGAGCAGTAGCAAAGGCTCTGACATTAGATAGGCATTATTTTAATTCCTTTCTATGTAACTTTGATTGGGCCTGTGATTTAACCTGTGTGACCTTTGATGGGCTTACAATAGCTTTACTAGATATCACCAATTTTCTAAAGTGGCTTTATTCTTTTTACACTCCCACTAGCAATCGTTTTAAGTTCTAGTTTCTCCACATTTTTACCAACATTCTGGCAAGTTTCTGGTGGTTTCTCATTGTGATTTTGTTTGCATTTCTATGATAACTAGTAATATTTAGCACCTTTTCAGATGTTTATTAGACCCTTGATTATTTTGTGAAGTGTTTGTTCCATCCAGTCTTTTTTTTTTCCTTTTTAAAAAAAATTGGCCTTTTTCTTACCAATCTAGTATAAAAAAATAGATTCTGGATCTGAGTTCTTTATTACATACATATATCATGAATATCTTCTCCCATCCTGTGGCTTGCCGTTTTATTCTCCTGAGGGTGTCTTTGATGACCAAAAGTTCTTACTTTTAATATAGGTAACTTTATTATTTTTTTTCCTTTATATTTACCACTTTCTGTGTCCTAGTTAGGTTTAGTCAATAATCTTAGACTCTCCTAAGATCTTTTCTAATGTCTTAGTGTTTTCATTTAAAAATTTTACATTTTAAACCATCAAGAATTTTAGTAAGAGATACAAAGTAGTGATTCATTTTTCCCCAATTGCTTTTTCAATTAGCCAAACCATTTTTTAAAATATTTCATATTTTAGATGCAACCTTTAGGGAATTTCCCATCACAGTGACTTGATAGGCTTATAATATGAAGCACTCTAACAGTTAGCATTGTTCAATAAAATATTAAAATGCCAATTAGATGCAGGTAAACTCAGAAAGAGCTAAATATCCCGGTGGACCAAATATAGAACAGAAAAGCAAAACACTGAGTGGAACTGAAGGCCTTTTGTGTTATGGGTTTAAATAAAGGGGCAACATTTGCCATGAGTTTAGCTCCTGTGAGACAAGGAGTACTTGAAAAATACTCCATTTGAACTAGGGGTCTGAGTTCCTGGTTACCATCTGAATCCAGGGACTTGGATAAGGGGCCTTCTTATGAAAGAAGGCTAAGGAAAATTTAATTCTGGTGACTACATTGGTCTGTAACATTGAGAGCATATCAAGATGTATTTTACAGAAGATATATTCTCATAACCAGACAGAACCAAGCTGCCTATAAGCTTTGTAACATGTGTGTCAGCTGTAGCTTGAAAATACCAATTTGAAGGAATTCTAGCTCTATCTCCTGGTAAGAATGTTCCTCCTTTTTGATCTAGGACCTCTAACCCTGTAGAGCCTATACTTGTAAAAATGGAAATCCAATTCCGGGCAGGACAGTGGAAGTGAGGGTAAGCAGGACACCTCCCCACCCCACCTCACTCCCACCTGTTTCCTTCCCACTCCTTGATTCCTGGATCTTGTGTTCTATTAAAGCAGCAGCACCATATAAACGTCTCTGATTCATCGCGTATACCATGGTATATAATATTCCTGAAGGATATTGCCTGTGAGCCTGTTCTCTTACTCTACTGTAAAGTAGTGTCCTTGGTGGAATGCTTTTTGTATGGACTTCATGGCTGTGGATCAGATATTCCGTAAACGCCTAGATAGTAGTACTGGCTGAGACCCTGAGTGGAGGAAAGGCAAAAACACATCTGGGCTGGGTATCAATTCCTGTGAGAAAAAAACTGCTGGCCCTGCCAGTATCAAAGGAATCCAATACAATCAACTTTCCGTTTAATGGCTCGTTGCCATGTTGGAGACTCAGCATCTGGTGTCTGTTGCTGGCAAGTTGGACAGTTAGATAATAATAGTAGCTACATCAGCCTTGGTTAATAAATGCCCATACTGTTTAGACTATGTATAGTCACAAGCTTTGCCACTTTGTTCACTTTATTGATAGGCTCACTGGATCATAGTGACAAAAATTGGGTAATTTTAACTCATTAAGTTATTTTGTTAATTTGGTTGTTTAATGCTCTTTTTATGGCAGAAGCTTCCTGGTGAGTATTAGTGTTATCTTCACTCTTCATACCTACCTTCATATGCCTATCCCTGTGCTTTTTTCCCCCAGGACTCCTTGTCTCCAGTATTTCCACCTTCCAAGTCCCTGACCAGTAGGCCAGGACACTTGTCACTGCTTGTGAGCCTCTACATATTCTTATCATAAACTACTGCTCCTTTGATACAAAGTGGATGATCATTACCTGAATCGCTACCTTTGGGAAGATTTTCTCTCTATCTTTCAAGGATACCCCTGAATGAGGCTGTAATTACAGCTGCTTTCCTTTTTTAACTGAAGTCAAATACAAACATTACCTCAGAGTTTAGGCTTTAACTCCTTCACATGTTTGCACGGGTGTATTGTTTGTGCAGGTAATAGATGTGAGCTGAGGGAGAGGCTCTAGTGAACTACAGTGACAGGATATGGAGGTCTGGTCCATCTCTTACGTTGTTTTTGTGTAAACTCTGTTCCTGCTCATGATTATGCTGTATGTAGAACTATTTCTAGTAATAAGTTAGTGGTCAGTCAATCTAATCTTGTGAGTTGAGTTCAACAGTTCTGCACATATGGTCATTTAGTGTCCTATGGTCAAGTGTTTCATCTGTCAGGTTCCAGTATCATGCCAAAAAAATTTTTTTAAGGAAATGTGCAGGCAGGAATGAAGATGAAAGTGAGTAGGCAGGCAGGCAAGAAGAGAGAAGAGGAAGTACTTTATGTAGTTCATTTTAGCTGTTCCCCTCTGACTCCAGGTCTTGAACCAGGGTCCTTGGAATGTATGTGCAGTGTCCAGTGACTATATCTACTAGGCCACCAGGGCACACTGAAGCTGTCTTTTTAAAGTCATAATTTTATGTTGAAGATGTTATGGACTTGTTCCAGGAACTCAGGGTCAATGTTGAGATTCTTTCTTTAGGGCTTGCTAAAAACACACACTCCTTTTTATCACAACTGACGTTACAATACCCCTGAGTCCTCTGGATTGTATATTCAAGTGGCTGAACCACTGGTACCACAACCTGTACATTCCACAAGGCTCTCTCTTGTTCCCAGCCCCATTCAAAGTTGGCAGTCTTCTGTATTACCTGATATGTTAGCAGAGCAATATTTCTAATTATGGAGTACACTGCCTACAGAAACTGAAAAGGCCTGCTAGACATTATGTCTCCTATAAATATAGTAGTGCCTCTTCCTTTCCAAGTTAAGACCACCTATTTCTTTCTCTTGCTTAACTGTATCAGCTACAATATACATACTGCTAAAGAATAGTGGTGAAAAGTGAACTAATGAAAACTTAGCTTGGTAAATTTTAAGGGGAAGAATAGCTCTTTAATCATTTAAAAATGTTTTTCTATCATACTAATCCACTTCGATTTGCTGTATCCTCTGGAGGCACATTTTTGTGATTTGTATTATCTCAGAAATCTTTTAATAAAATTTTCAAGTATATAGAGTTAAAGTAATGTTATAATTTTTCACTATTTTCTCTGTATTTCCCCATTTAGTTTTTATATTATCTACATATGCTATACTTTTCCTTACAGTACGTATTATCTGAATAGTTTGTTGGTACCCTCCAATTTTATGAATTGGGAACTTAAGCTTTTATTCTTATAGAAATAATTTACAAATTAGCATGAATATTTAAGGTTGTATTTTTTCTTCTGAGGACTGTGGTTATCCTGTATGGTAACATGTGCTTTCCTATTGTCATTTTTAAAAAAGAAAATTGTTTTGATTTTATGTCCCAAGAATTATTAAAGTTAAAAATTTTTTCCAGTGTGTTTTTGTCCATTTTATCTATCTATTTCTACTTATTGGAATTTATTGACTTTTGAGAGCTAACATATAGTTAACTTTTGTGAATGTTCCAAGGTTCTTAAAAATATAAAATATTATGTATATAATTTGTTTATATATTGGATATATGTATATATTGAACATAAATATTGATTGTTACTTTTTTTTTCATAAAGGAAAGGTGCAGGTGTCTAGGTCAGTGTGTCTTATAGGATGCAGTTAAGGTGTTAGCCAAGACTGCAGTGATCTTCTGTTTCAATTGGGGGAGGATCTACTTCTAACTTAACTATCCAACTGTTTTAAGTTCTCAGGTCCTCACTGGTGATTACTGTAGATAAATTGTCTCATATTAGTATTGTTCTCTTTTGGTTGCAGTTTGTATGTAATACCTTTTCCCAACATGTTTGCTTCTAGTCTGCCTTGCCTTTGTGTCTAATAAACAACATTCAAAATAGCATATTGGTAATAAATAACAAGATGATAGAAACAAGTGTCTCCATATCCATAATTGCTTTAAATGAAATGAATTAAATATTCCAATCAAGGCAGACATTGGGAGAGTAGGGTTTTAAAAATAAATCCGACATCTATGCTGTCCACTTCTTTCATTATTTTGAAATGTTGAAATTTCCTTCTAATTTCTTTTTATGTATATTTGATAGCTATTTTCTTTGTGGTTACATGGGGGTTACACTTAACATCTGAATATTATATAAAAATCTAAATTTATACAAGCTTAACTTCAATAACATACAAAAAACTATGTTCCTGTACAACTTTGTCCCCACCCTTCTCAGTTACTGATGTTAAAATATTTTAAATTGTACAGTCTGTTGAAGCATATACTGATATTTTTATTATATTTTTGTTTATAATTAATATTATTTATTATTTAGTTTCTTAAATCATGTACAAAATAAAAAGTTGAGTTTTAAACCAAAATTACAAAAATACTTTTAGACTATACTGGCTTGTTTTTTTTTAATTTTATATATTTGTCTCTTAAATAATGGGAAACAAAAGTGGAGTTTCAGGCCAAAGTTAAAATATTACTGACTTTTTATAAATGTCCATGTATATTCACCTTTATTGAGATCTTTTTTTCTTCATATTGTTTCATGTATCCATTCTTTCATATCAACCCTGAAGGATTTCCTTAGCATTTCTTTCGGGACAGATTTAGTGATGATAAGCTCCCATTTGCTTATCTGAGAATGTCTTAACTACTCTTTTGAAGGACATTTTTGCTGGACAAAGAATTCTTGGCTGACAGTTTTTTCTTTCAGCTCCTTGAATATATCAATGCTATGGTTTCTACACTTTCTGATGAGAAACTTGCTTATAATTTTATTGAGGATCCCTTATGTGTAATGAGTTATTTCTCTCTTGCTGCTTTCAAGATTTCCTTTTTTGTCTTAATCTTTTGGCAGTTTAATTACAATGTATTGTGGTGTGAGACCTCTTCCAGTTCATACTATGTGGCATTAGCTGAACTTTTTGAATATTTATAGTTATGGCCTTTGTCAAAGCTGAGACGTTTTCAACCATTATCTGTAAATAATCTATCCCTTTATCAGCCTTTTTGTCTTCTGGGTCGCTCAGGATCTGTTTGTCCTTTCGACGGTATCTCACAGATCCCTTAAACCTGTTTCCTTCAACATTTTCTCTTTCTGTTCCTCAAACTCAGTACTTTCAGTCATCCTATCTTCAAGTTCACTGTTTCTTTGGTCTCCTGGTTCAAATCTGCTTTCAAATCCCTTAAGTGCAGTTTCAAGTGTTTCGTTACTATACTTTGTAGCCCAGGACTTCTTTTCATTTTTGTTTCCTGGCTGTCCACTGATACTTCTGCAGCATTCATACACTATTTCATTGACTTTTCCCATATCTTACTGTAAAATTGTTGGCATCTATAAAACTGTTGCTTTAAAGTCTTTGTCTGGTTAGTCTGTCATCCAATATCTGTCAGAGACATTTTCTGTTTATTCAATGGACAGTTCTGTTGATTTAATGAAAAAGATTTTTTTTGTTTCACAGTGGTGTTTTGTTTTTTCTTTTTCTTTTTAGTTATAGATTGTCTCTGTGCCAGCAATCAGTCTGAATATAAACTTGAAAGTCTTCTCAAGTCTTTTATGAGCTAGCACCTTTCCATGAGTATGTGACTTTCTGAGTTCCTCTGTGTATATGGAATTGCCTTTGAATGTCTTGTTCTTTCACTATGTGCTCCCACAAAGGGAAAAAGAGAGAAACGAAGGATTAGAACTATGTTCCCCCTTACATCTCCTAGAAATCTCTCCAGCTGGAGGATGTAGGCTTCTAGCAGTGGCAGTGAGCTACAGCCATGGCTGCATATCTCTATGTCTACATCTTTGTATTCAGAAGCATCAATAATAGCAGCGCTCCACCTACATTTGGAGGTCAGGGTCCTTATAACCCACCCTTGGCTCTGGAAAGCAGTATGAAAGCTGCTCTTAGAACACAAACATGGCTGCCTGCCCTGGTCTAGGGAGTGGGCAGTGTGAGCTGCTGTCAAGCTAAGAGCTGTAATTTACTTAAATTAATTGACTGTCCAAGCCTTTCCCTAGAAGTAGCATGCCTTTGAATAGTTTGAACTATTCCAAAATAGTTTAATCAGACAGTTTCTGCAAAGACAAATGTTGTCAAAGTAGGGTAATGAATTCCTGGTGTTTGTTACTTCACCATCTTACCATAATTCAGCAGTTCCTGATTTTTTTGTTTTTTTACTTAACTCTTCTTTATTTCTCTGCTCCTTAATTTTAGTATAAATAGCATGGACAAATTAATTGGCAATTTTAGAAGTTTATTTGGCAATCTTACCTAGTTGAATTCACTGGGTGAATATCTTACTTTTATGTAATAGTGTTGTTAAGCTTTTTGCTGCTATGTAACAAGGATCCCTCTTCTTTACTTTCTAGTATCACCTTCTTCACTCCCTTTAATGTCTTTTATGGTAGCTTCCTCTAGTCAGATTTCTATTTATAGTCTATTCAAGGCAATTTAAGTTTTCTCTAACATGCTCCTCAAAAATCCTTCTAGTCTCTACTGCCTGCCTGGTTCCAAAACCAAGGCAACACAACAATTTAGGTTTCAAAATCTGTATTAGTTATCTACTGTTGTAGAACAGATTATCCCAAAGCTTAATAGCTTCAAACAATAAATGTTTATCTCACAGTTTTAGTGGGTCAGGAATCAGACATGGCTGCGCAGCTTCAGAATCTCTTATAAGGCTACTATCAAATTGTTGCTTGGGGCTACAGGTATCCTAAATCTCAGTTGTGGGATGATCCATTTCCAAACTCAGTCGTGTGGCTGTTGTGGTGCCTCACGTCTGTGGTGGCTGTTGGCGAGAGGTCGTGGCCACAGGAGCCTCTCCTAAGAAGAACTCACAGTGGAGTAGTTGATGTTCCTTGGAGTGAATGAGGGGCAAAACAAGAGCAAGAAGGAGCAGGCTGGAAACCTTGGTCCTTTTGTCACCACTTCTTGGGAATGACATCTCATCATCTTTGCCATGTTCTTTTGATTACAAAAGAGTCACTAGGTTCAGCCCATACTCCAGGGGTGAGGATTATACAAGAGCATCAGTGCCAGGAAGCAGAAATCAGTGGGAGCTATTTTCGAGGTTATTTATCACAGTGGAGTTCACTAATGTATTTTTTTTATTTATAAAGTACTCCTATTAATGTTTTTTGTCCTGAGTGTGTGTTTCCTCAATCTTCACCAATAAGGTGTATAGCAAGCTTAGGACATAGTATGTTAAGTTTTTATTTTAATTTCTTTTAAGAAAGGTCGAGTATATGTCCTATATAGTTGAAAGTAATTAGTTTTTTTTTTTTTCTATGAGGGATCCGTTCATATATTTGGTTACTTTTCTCTTGTATTATTCGTGTTTAGGTTTTTGTTTTTGTTTTTGTACTTTATGAGAAAATTAGCCCCTTGTCTGTCATATGTGTGGTTAATATTTTTCTCACTTTGTCATTCATCTTTTGATTTTCTTCATGATGTTTGTGCCAAGTAGATTTTTTCTTAATTTTCATCTAGTCAAATTGATCAAGTATCGCTTTTATAGAGGAATCATACCCTTTAAAACGAAATCTATTCATGTTATTTCTTGCTAATTTATCTTTGGTATCTTGCTATCTTCTTTTACAGGATAAATTTGAATCTTCTTATCCTGACATTTAAAGCTTTTTATTATCTCATTCCTATTTAACTCTTTTCCTTTCATCTGCTGAACAAATCCTTCACTGGAGTTCCACTGCAGCCTGTGTCCATGCTCATCAGCATTGCTGCCTGACTCCATCACATGCCTGTGGGCAGACACATCGTTCTGTGTTGGAGGTGCTTTTATAGGCCCAGAACTTTCTGTAGTCCTTGGGATGCTTGCTTTGTTTAATGAATAAGTGAATGAGGTGATCAGAGAACAGTAGTTTAAAAACAAACAGAAAAAACCATGACGATCACACTGTTATCTGTTCTTTTTTTCATCCTCACCTTTTCCAAGAAGACAAAATAACTGCCGCTTCAGTTTATAACTATCTCACAATTTCACAACCACAATAGTTTTCTAAAGAAAAATTCTTAGCAGGTTTCTATGATGAAGTTTAGAAAATAATTAATATCCAAGTCTCCTTCCCTGGCAGCTAAATTTGATCAACAGATTAGGTTGTAGACAGTGGAATATGAGAATAAGTACATCTTAACACCTTTAGAATGGAGGAAGCATGCCCTCCCTTCACTTTTTCCTTTCCTGCTGGTGGAAATGGGAATATGGGGACAGGAGCTGAAGAAGCAATCCTAGACTATAAGATAGAGGTATTGTATTGTGAATAAGAATGCAGCTGGATAGAATGGGTCAGGGTACCTGAAATGATGGAGCCACCTTTTCAGCCTCATGCATGGCACAAACATGAACTGCCATCTTCTTTAAGCCATTGTCATTTCGACCTTTTTTTTTTTTACAGAAGTCACAACAGTATCCTAACTAAATATAGTGCTCTTAGGTATCACATCCCACCCCTGAGATTATTTCCTTCTAATCCTTTGTGACAAGTCAGTGTCATGCAGTTAGGGAATTGGAAGCATAGAAGGTTTGGATCAAGGAAATGATAACAATGTCATAGAATTGGAGTAAAAAGAGGAAGAGAGAGTGTGAGAGATGAATGTCAGTTGAGGTCATCATTGAAGAGCCACTTGTGAGCTAAGCCTGCTCTCCATGACTGGGATGTAGAGTCACTCAGGAGCCTTTTCAGGACCAGACACGGATATGTGGCAAATGAATATCTCAGAAGAAGAAAATGAAAGGAGTATGGTATGAAGCAATACAAGGAAATGCAGAAATGCACATGAAAAAATCAGGCTGGACTCTAGTCCATGGCAGTAATTTAATGAGACCCAAAGCCTGTGATAGTTAAACTAAAACAGTTAAAAATGCCAGTGCAGGGGGGAAAGGGCAAAAGATACAGTCCTGGCAAAATGGACCCTGGGCTCCTATTTCAGGCACCTGGTTCCCATTAATCTCACATCCCTATAGACTCCTATGGAGCCTCCTGCCTCTCCCTAACCTTGTCCTGAGTTGCTATGTAAATTAAGTCAGCAGCTTTAATCTTTATAACATTATAGAAGAAGGAATGAAGATAGTAAAAATTGAGGATGGAGTCAGAGTCCCTGGCATCCAAATATGTGGTAGCAAAATGTCCCAATTGGAACAGGGACAAGAGAAAGAACTATAAAACCAGATTTTATTTTTTTCTTTGAACCCCTGTCTTCTCTTTACCCCTTTCCAGAATATGCATACATAGGTCATGTTAAGAAAACCCTTTCCAGTTGGCCTTTTTCCAAATCAAGGGCACAGCTGGGCCGAAGGGCCACATGTTGAAGTTATTAATATGCCTGTGCCCTTCTCCCCCACTGAGTTCACTGATCAAAGGCCCTGCCAGAGCAGCAGTGGATAGCCTCGCATAATGGGAACTGAAATTCTACTTACGAAACTAGCTTTGCCAAAACACACTACCTTTTTTAAGTGAAACATTCCATGCACATATTAACCTGATTACAGAAAGGAAGGGGGATCTTTTTTCCTTCTGTACCCTGCTAATAATTTTCTGTCAAGTCTGATTTGGCTTTAGCTGCACTCCAAGTTCTTGTGATGTGCCCCGATCACCAGTAAACTAAAAACAGAAGGTGCTGCACAAACTCTGAGACAGGATACTCTGTCCATGAATACAGATGCTGCAGAATTCAGTTCCTTGCCAACAAGAAAGGCCAGAGACTTTTCCAGTCTCTGACAACTAGCAGCCTGCCTCTGATTCACACAGTCAGTGAGGGAAACACATGGAGAAAATGGTGGAAATAATTAAGGGTTCTTAGAGTTAACAGAAGCATTGACTCATTACACGGGGCCCCTGCCTCAAAAGGGAGTAAGCCATTGTGCTTATTAGAAAAAAAGAACAAACGGTAACAAAGCATTTTAAAGTCCCAATCGGTTCCAGCCCCAGGTTAGGCAGCCAGGTTAAAGAGCTGTTTAGGTAAGAAAAAAAGGAAATGAACCAGATTTCAAGGAAGAAATATCATTTTGCTCTGCCTGGTAAACAGAAAGATTTTGTGGTTTATTTCATCTGATTCTAGTATAACCTGCCTCCTGCCTGGCTGATAAAATTTTGTCCCCAAAAAAGATATCAAAGAACTAGATATTATGCAGTTATCCACATAGAAGGCAAGCCCAGGGAGAATCTGAATATGATTGTCACCTTTCTTTCAAACACAGCAGAGAGCAGTCCT
Organism: Solenodon paradoxus; assembly: GCA_004363575.1. Classification (NCBI taxonomy): domain Eukaryota; kingdom Metazoa; phylum Chordata; class Mammalia; order Eulipotyphla; family Solenodontidae; genus Solenodon; species Solenodon paradoxus. Next base: position 241,101 of record RJWH01001855.1, read on the forward strand.
TGTTGGAAGAACGTCAGTTGTGCTGACTTCTTTGGATCTTCAAACACTAGAATATGACAGATTGCAAATCCTTTTCAACTTTTACAATCTTTCAGATTCAAAGGTCCTTTGCCTATAATGATAAACATAAAGAAACACAGACCTCTCTGTAAACAAATATGTCTTATTAGAATCCCCTCCACTCCTCTAGTCCTCATCTTGCACAGAATGTGAGGTGCTTAGCAGTTACTGTCTCTAGAAATGCCCCTAACAAAAAGGAAATAACAAGCAGCCATAGTCTTTGCAAGTCATTTTTTGTTTGTATTTGACAACAATTAAAATCATTTGTTAAGAAGGACCAAGGAAGACCCTTTTCAGTGATAATCCTGCAGGACTTCAGGCAGTTGTCCTGTCAAAACATGTTAGAAATGTAAGGAGGGTTTTATCTGAGGAAAAGGTGTCACCAGATTCTATTCCTGGCCAAACTGTCATGCTTAAACATGACATCCCATTATCCTTACTATATCTGCTGGCTTGGTTTTCTTCTTTTTTGGAAATTTTCTCCTGGTAGGAGGTTAATCTGCAGTCTAGAGGTCCCGTACTCAATGCTGCCTGAGTTGGGTGCTTCTACCGATGTCCCCCCACCATCTTCCCCAGAATCCTGGAAGACATTCTGTTCTTGGACTGTCGGAGCAGGCTACACTGATTCCAGATTACACGCTTCATCATTTTTCAGTTGTGGTAGACAATATAGGAACAAGGTTGTTACTTATAAAAATATACTTGGCCTTTGAATCTTGCTTGTTTTGAAAGAAAGAATGACCACTAATGGAATTCACAGTGACATCAGCAAAGAATCTGCAATGATTCACCTTTTCATGACATTCAGTAAAGAAGAGCATGGCTTCGAAACGCAAGTCCAAACCTAAAACTGAATAAAGAAGGAGGCTTTGATTCTGAATGTTTGCCTCTAGAAATTTTAGCTGTAATGGGTGTATGCAATACTATAATGTAGAAAATGATTTGTAAATTCTTGTTGGGAAGCACATTTTCTTGTGTATTAATCTAACCTGTCTTTATATTTAATGGGCTTTTAAATTAAACAAACAGTAACTATGACATAAACCATTCTTTTAAATGAAAGAAGTGAAGTTTCAGAAAAGATTTCATTTCCTTTAGCAAATCTTTTATTTATCTTTATCATGCTCTCTTATTATGTGTGTTACCAAAAGAACATTTCAGCAAGGTAAAAGAGGCTTGAGCAATATGACTGTCTTGAGCTTTTGACAATGAAAATCTGTAGAAAGAGATGTCCATGACTTCCTCAGGGTATTAGAAGGAAAAGCATTTATAGTGAGTCACTGGAAATGGGATCCCATATCACATGGAAGGGAGGGAGGAGAGAAGGATAAGAGAAAGAGAAGAAAAAGGGAAGAGAAAGAGAGAAAGAAAAGAAAAAAGCAAGCAAGCTGAGGAGGGTGTGCGCGTGTAGTTCTCATTCAAAAAAGACTTGAGTCAGCAAACTGGAAGCACTTAGAACTGGGTGACCTGCTGATAGTAACAAGATATACATAATGGGCTTCAGGAAAGAAGATGAAGTGATGCATTCTCACCTGAATTCATTTTAATTATTGCAAGGATTGTCCTTTTTTCATATTCCTAATATTAAAACGTTAGTAAAATTACTAAGATTTTAGTAAGTGATTAAATATTTTGCTAAATAGAAGCTTCCCTTTGGTTATCTCAGCTTTTCTATTTTTTTAACTTATACTTTTTTTTTCTTTAAAGGAAAGGTGCAGGCAGGAATATAGGTGAGTAGCAGACAGGCAGAAAGAGAGAGGAGGAAGAAACATCTGCTTATTTTATTTAGTTGTTCGTGGTTATTTCCCTCTGGTCCCTGGTTCTTGGGATGTATGTGGACTGTATGGTGGCCTTGACCACTAGGCCATGAGGGCATGCCTGTTTTTCCTCTTTTGAGTATTGCCCTTCAGAAAATTTTTTTGAATGTTCAGAAAACACATAGTAATTAATTTAAGGCAATACAAAAGAACAAAAAAGTTTTAGGAAGATCTTAGAACTGTTAAATCTGAGTATACCAGCCACTGTACAATTCTGGGCATTGGCGTTAGTGGATTTTTTTGCCGTGATAGTCAGTGCTGTGGGTGGGCGTAAATCTCTGGGTTTAAGGAAGGGGAATGCCTTTATCACCAATAAACATCAAGACCAATCCCAAAGTAGGTCAGTGACACACTTTTAAGCCTTGTTAAGTCACCTGTTAGGTTCTGTTGCCCCCAGCACTAAAGTGAGTTTGTCATTACTAGTCTGTAAAACTTTGCTGTGGTGTCACTGTGCCACAGAAGTTAAAACCAGGCATGGGACCTGGTACAAAACAGCTCAAAGGGGTGGACTGGCTACAGGAAGCTGCATTTGTATCTCCACTGGAATAAACCTCAGTTGTATCTCCATTGGAAAAAACCTGAGTTGGAGCAACTCTTGGCCTGCTTAAATATTAGGCTCATCCCGTATAACAACTAACTTTTGTTTGCTGATATATTTTAAATGTTAAAGACATTTTATAAAAGCAAAGCACTTGATATATCAAATTCAAGCAGTAAAAAGACTATGGTGAAATTAAGTTTCTCTCCCACTTTCGGTCCCCAATTCCTCAAAAGCAAACACTATTACTAGTGTCTTGTGAATCCATCAAAGATGCTTGCTACTCACACATAATAAATGTATGCAAAATAAGTATATTTGTATTTACTTCTTTATTCACACGGTGCATAGCATGTAATCTGCTCTGTATCTTGCATATTTTAATTCTTATTGTAGAAAACACTCATACATATATAGAAAGGACTTAATCATAAAGGAAATACTTAGCAGCTAGGTTAAGAAACAGAACCCCAGAACTTCAGAAATATTTTCTTTTCTCCACATGCTCCTTTCTGATCACCATACTTTTCCTAAAGGTAGAGGTAACCACTGTCCTGACTTTTGTGGAAATTATATTCTTTCTTTTCTTTAAAGTTTTGCTATCTAAGTATTGAGTTTCCAGTTTGACACAGTTACCCCAAAAATAATGCTTCTAAGCATTATTAAGAAGACCATTTTTGTATTGCACATGTGTACCTGTTTAATTTTCAGGGTATACAAGTAATGGGACTTACTGGTCCATACAGCATGCACACCTCCATCTTTAGTCTATAATTCAAGAGTGTGTTGTACAATTTATATTTCCACCACTGTTTTATTTGTGCTTATTGCTCCAAATCTATAATGACATTTGTTATTGTCATATTTTCAGCTAGTCTGGTGGATATATAATAGTGACTTGTTTTTCATATCTCTATAGTCTTTTGGTGTGCTGAAAAAGTTCTTAATAGTAACATGGTCAATTTATCAGTATTTCCTTTTTTTGTAAATGGTTATCTTGAAAAGCTATTTTCTCCTACCCTAAGGTCTTAAAAATATTCTTCTCTATTATATTCTAAATTTGTTATTGTTTTTCTAAAAGAGATTTTAGGTCTATAATCCACCTGAAAGTAATGCAGACAGGGGTCCAGTTTCATATTTTCACAAATGAATATATAGTTTTTCTAATACCTTTTAATGAAAGAACTGTTCTTTTCTCATTGCTCTGAATTTCAACCTTTGGCATCAATTAGGTGTCCATATAGGTGTAGCTATATTCCTACACTCTTTTCTATATCTCTGTTTTATTTGTACATCCACATAGCTGTTCACACTGTTTTAATTTCTAGAGCTCTGTAACAAATCTTGACAGCTGGTAAAACAAGATGTTCCTCTTGTTTCTTCTTCGAGAGTATTATAGTTATTCTTGGTCTTTTGTATTTCCATATATCTTAGTATGTTCAGGCTGCTATAACAAAACACCACAAGATGGATAACATAAACGGTGCACCCTGATTTATCACGGTTCTGGATGCTAGAAATTTGAGATCAGTGTGTCATCATGGTAGGGTGAGGGTTCTCCTTTTTGTCATAGACTTCTCATTGTATCCTCACTTGGCAAATGACCCAGCTACCTCTCTGGGGCTCTGCTATGTATTTATAAGGGCAGAATCCCATTTAGGAGGCCTTAGGTTTTTAACATATGGATGCCAGGGACCGGGGGGTGGGGAGTACATTTCACACCTTACAAGTTTTAGACTTGTTGACAGCTAAATAAAACCTGTTATTTTTGTTGATATGATATTGAATCTTATACGTCAATTAGAGGTAATTGACACTTTTGGAAAAGAACAAAGCTAGGAGACTTATAGTACCCAATCTTAAGACGTATTATTAAGCTACAATAACCAAGACAATGTGGTATTTATTTAGATAGATATAGAGCAGGGAGTGTTGTATCCGAAGTATTACCACACGTATCTGATGAATTAATTTTTAACAAAGATTCCTAGGTAATTCAACAGAGGAATGACTGTCTTTTTCAACATGGGACTGGAACAATTGGACATTTATATACAAAAAAAAAAAAACCAACACAAACCCCCTCCAACCCAAGCTTCATATCTGAACAAAGAAAAGACAGTAACTCAAAATGAATCATAGGTTAATGTAGAACATAAAATTGTAAGATTTCTAGAAGAAAAAGTAGGAGAAAGTCTTTGTGACCTTAGATTAACATAGATTTCTTATATATACACCAAGAAAAACAGAAATATTTTAAGTTTCTGTTCTTAAAAATGCAATGTTTATTAAAGGAAAAGAGGGATGGAAAATAAGCACACGGATATTCTTATATCCATTATTAGTCATAAACAAACACAAAACCATGGTGAGATTCCAGTATGTACCTTTTAGTGTGATTATAATTTACATATGCTTACACTATCAAGTACCAGTGAGTGTGCAAAGCAGCTGGAACTCCCATGCATTATCGGTAGGAATGTAAAATGGTTTCATTTTAGAAAATAGGCAGTATAGTCTCAATTGCTGCCTGACAAATTTTACGTATTTGGCAACTTCAAACAACACACAGGTAGCATTATCTCGCAGTTTTTAGGAGTCCAGATTCTGGCCAAGTTGTTCTGGATCTTTTGTTTACAGTTTCTAACAAGTCTGCAGTCATGGAATCAGTCATGCCTGGTGGGGCCTTATCTGAGTTTCAAATGGGAAAAGATCTTTCAAGCTTATGTGTTGTTGGCAGGATTCAGTTCCTGGGGGGCTATCATATTGAGAGCCTCTAATCATTGCTGGCTGTTGGTTGGCATCAGTTTCTTACCAATGGACCATTCTTTATGGTTCATCAAACCAAAAAGGAAGATAATAGAGAAGCTCTGCCACTAAGACAAAAGTTAGAATTTATGTAATTCAGTCATAGAAGTGACAGTCCATCATTTGTGCTATATTTTATTGGTTAGAAGCAGGTCTCATCATCCACACTCCAGGGGAAGATATTATGCAAGGCCATAATTATCAGGACCTGGGATGATTGGGGTCCATCTTAGAGTCTTCCTCCCACAGGCATCCTCTTATAGTTTAGATGGTGCATTTACTATATGACACAGTCAACCTCTGCCTAGGTATTTCCTCAAAAGAATGGAAAATGTTTCTCCATACTAAGATCTGTGCATGAATGCTTATAGCAGCTTTATTAAAAATTGTTCCAAACTGGAAACGACCCAGTTATTCATCAACTGGCGAATGGATAACTAAATCTGGTTAAACTAGGCAAGACTTGGCAAGTGATTGGGAAAGGATTGACAACAGAGGAGGGAGCTTTTGGGGGTAATGGAAATATTCTATATATTGATTTTGGCAGTAGTTACACAACATAGGCATTTGTCAGAACTCAGAAATGTACACCGAAAGAGAATGGTTTTTACTGTGTGTTTGTTATTTATACCTCAGTAGATCTGATTTTTTTTCTAAATTTTGAAAATTAAAAACTTAAATCAGTTTTTTCCTGAATGCTGATTTCTCCTCTATAGAAAGAATGCCTCCTCAATTTATAGACCATTTATTGAATTGACTGAACATTCAACTCATTCTTTGCCTTATAGTTTGGAGTATTGAATACAAATCCATAAAGCATAAAACTTAAAAAAATGAAGTTATCGTTCTTGACATATGAAAGCATAATGGTAATCAGTACTTCTACTTGAACAATACAAGAACTTTTTTTAACTCCTCTTCCCCCTCTTAACTAATTGCTGTGCTGTAAATTTTAATTCTATATATTAAAAAACTATATTAAACATTTTATATTGCTATTGTTAATATGTATCTTGTTTTATACAAAATCAGTATCCATTTTATTTATTTTATTATTGAGATATAATTGACAGATAACATTGTAGTTATATAGTTTTAAGTATATAACATGATTTAATATATGCATATAATGTGTAATTGCCATAATAAGCTTAGTTAATGTACATTACTACACATAGCTGCAATTCTCTTTTCGTTTGATGGGAACTTTTTAAGTTCTACTTTCTTAGAAACTTTCAAATATATAGAACAGTATTGTTAATTGTAGTCATCACACTATTATATATTGCATCCTCAGGACTTACTTTATAAGTGAAAGTTTATATCTTTTGATTCTGTTGCCCTGTTTTGTCCACCTTAGAGCTTCACTTCTGTCAATCAGCAATGTGTTCTTTGTAAGTTTTGGTTTTTTAGATTATACATATAAGTGAGATCACACATAATTTTTCTCTCTCTGTTTGACTTATTTTACTTAGCATAATGCCCTTGAGGTCCCTTCAATTCACAAATGACAGGATTCCTTTTATGACTGAATAATATTCCACTATATATTTATGTGCACATTTTCTTTATTCGTTCCATAGACACATACAGTTGTTTCCATATTTTGACTGTTGTAAACAATGCCACAGTGAATATGGGATGAGCTAGTGATTTTGTTTTCTTGGGATATATACCAGAAACAAGATTGCTGCATTGTGTGTTAGTTCTGTTTTTAATTCTTTGAGGAACCTCAGTTCTTTTCTTCATAGTGACTGCAGCTTTTTAATTCCCACCAACGGTGTTCCATTTTCTCCACATCCTTGTTATCTCTGTCTTTTGATAATAACCATGTTAACAGGTGTGAGGTGACACCTCACTGTGGTTTTGATTTGCACTTCCCTAATGATAAGTGATGTTGAGCATCTTTCCATGTGTCTGTTGGCCTTCTCTCTGGCTTCTTTGGAAAATGTCAATTCAGGTCCTTTGCCCATTTTTTAAATTGGATTTTCCCCTGTTATGACATATGAGTTCTTTGTATGTTTTAGCTATTAACCTTTTGTCAAATATATGGCTTGAAAATATTTTCTCCCATTCTGTGTGTTGCCTTATCAGTTTGTTGATGGTTACCTTTGCTGCTCAAGAACCTTTTAGTTTGATACAGTCCCACTTGTTGATTCTTGTTTTTGTTGTCTTTGCTTTTGGTGTCAGGTCCAAAAGAAAAATATTGCTAAAACCAGTGTCAAGGAACTTACCCCTCTGTTTTCTTCTAAGAGTTTTGTGTTTTCAGGTCTCATATTCAAGTCTTTCACTTGTTTTACATTGATTTTGTGTGTGGTATAAGGTATTGTGATAGTAATTCAGTCTTATTCTCTAGCACTGCTTATTAAAGTGGCCATCCTTTAACCCTTGTGTATTCCTAGATCCTTTGTCATAATTAATTGATTTTATGTGTATGGATTTGTTTCTGGGCTTTTTATTCTGTTTTATTGATCAAATGTCTGTTTTCATGCCAACAGCATGCTGTTTTGATTGTAGTAGCTTTGTAATGCAGTCTGAAATTAGGAATCAGGATATCTCCAGCTTTACTCTTCTTTCTCACAATCACTTTGGTCATTGGGGTCTTCTGTGGCTGTATACAAATTTTAGAATTATCTTTTCTATTTCTGTGGAAAAAAAGCAATTGGAATTTTGATAGGAATTGCACTGACTAAATTGTGTTGGGTAGTATGGATATTTTATCTTTTTTTTTTTAAAGGAAATGTACAGGCAGAAATGAAGGTGAGCAGAAGCAGGCAGGTAGGAAGAGAGAGGAGGAAGAAGCACTTTATTCATTTTATTTATTTAGTTGTTCATATTGATTGTTTCCTCCCATCTTGGGTCTTGAACCCAGGGCTTTGGCCTGTATGTGGGACTGTCCCTGGGGTGTATGAGACCACTAGACCAGCAGGACAACAGGTGCCCAGTGACGACATTAATTCTTTCAACCCATGATCATGAAACATCTTTCCATTTGTCTTTGTAAAATTATGAAATTATACTTTTCTTGAGTATAAGGCTCCATTTTGTTATTTTCTTTAAGCTTATTGAAGATATCAGTTCCCACTGCCTTCTGACCTGCAGTGTTGCTGTTAGATACTCTGTTGACTCTCTAAAGGCTAGTCCTTTGAAGTAACAAGACTGCTTTCTATTTGGCCTTAGTTTTCTGCACCTTCACTATGGTTAGTGATATGTAGTTCTTTTTACATTTATTTTTATTTCTTTGGACTTAAAAGATTTAGGTTTGTGTCTTTCATTGTTCTTAGAAATTTCTCATTCATCATCTTCAGATATTCCCTTTTTACCATTCTCATTCTGGCATACTGACTCAATGTCAGATCTTCTCACATATAATTTGCATTTCTTATTCTTTCATCTGTTTTTCTTATCTTTTGATCTCTCTTCTGTCTCTTAATTCCAATTTGTCTCTAATTCACTAATAATTTAGCTATATCTAGTCAGCTGTTAAATTCTTCAGTTGAGTCCTTAATTTCATTTATTGCACTTTTGTCTTTTTCATGTTGCTTTCCTGGCCAATGAAGCTATTAAGATTTTATTTCCTCAAATATAATCAACAATGTGATTTTTATGATCTATAGTTGGTAATTTCAATATCTCAGTCATTAAGGCTCTAATCTTATTGTCTGTTATTTCTCACTCATAGTCTAATTTCCTTAAGAACTTCATTACACTTAAAGGTTATTTTAGGCATATGATAGATATACCTTCTTCTAGAGAAGCTTTATATTTGCCATACCAGCCAACTGGCTCTTATCAGCCCAGGAAATCAAGTTAAAAGCTTGAGAGTCCATGGACTTCCTAGAAAACTTGAACCCAGACTGTTAAGTCTGTGAGAGTCCTACACCACCTTGGATACTCCATCCTTAGAGTTCTAGACTCCTGTAGTCTTAGCTTATTGTGTTAGGTGTCTGCTAGTAGAATTCCTCTTTTTGTGGGCATCCTGGCCTTCAACTTCCATACCCCATTTACCTTAATAATAATTTCTAATATTACGAAATTCCTTCACTTGATAAAATTTCTAATCGTCTCGAATGCCATAACTTAAAATATAAGTTGAATTAAAATCCAAATAAATTCATATTGCATTCCTTCATATATGATTTGTAGTTATCTTTTAATGTTTTCAACTCCTTCACTCCTTATCATTTATTTATTAAAGAAATGTGTTTGTTATATAGAGTTCCCATAGTCTTTTCGTTTTATTGCATTCCTTTGCTGTAGTTTAATATGTCCTGTTAGACATACTATGTCCTCTGTTCTCCATATGCCCTAGTATCAGTTGCATAGGCTTCTGTAACAAATAATACAGACTAAGGGGCTTGGCTTAAGCAATAGAAAGTTTTCTTCACAGTTTTGGAGGCTAGAGTCCGAGAGTTAGGGCATTGATAGGATTTGTTTTTTCTAAGGACCTCCTTGGCTTATAGATGGCCCTCATATTCTGATGTGTTCATAGGACCTTCGCTCTGTATGTGTCTATGTGCTACTCCTTTTTATAAGGACACCAGTAATTTTGAAACAGGGCTCACCCCCAACAACCTCATTTCATTGACCTCTCTAAAGGCTCCATCCCCAAATACAGTTGCAATCCAAAGTACTGGCGGTTGAGACTTTAGGATGTGAATTTGGGGGAGGTCATAATTCACCCCATAACTAATTATAGCATCTAGAGTGTTGATGAGGTTTTTGTTGTTAAGGTATCATAAATGATTATATATTCTTCTATAAGTAGTCAGATAATACTTGGTTGCTTTTTTTGTGTGTATAAAATTACTAGGGAGTATGGTCAATAATATGCCTAGAAATGGTCATTCCTTTTCTCTGTTGGGGGATGTGTCATAGTCTACCACAGACTTCAGATTCTTCTAATCATGGGTTGCTGTTGCTTGGTGTTTATATTGGGGGCTTGGAAGTGAGATTTTCCTGGTGTTTTTTTGCTTCCTTCTAGCGCTCTCTGCTGCACCTGTGTGCCTGTACCTTGGAGAGCTTACCCGTGCCTTGCGATCCTTCTTAGGTCTTTATCCTCTTGCTGCTCCTTCCTTGATGTAGGCTCATGGCGGGAGTACGGAGACGTTCGCTGTTTTCTAGGCCCAACCTCAGTTTTAGGGTGGTCCTGTGGACCTTAGAAGTCACTGTCTCAGCATTGTTGGTCCTTCCATGGCAGTCAAACTCTACTTTCTCTTATGGTACTGTATTTTACTGTGTATAATATATGCCCCTATGTAATATACTCCCATGTATAATATGCACCCACGTTTTTGGTTTAAACTTTCAGGGGAAAAAAATATTCCATTTTAATTGTTTCATTCAAATTTATATTTGTTTATATTTAGGTACTTGTTTTTTGTATGATAAAGAATTTTTATTTTATTTTTTAACATATGGTACAAGAAATTTTATGTAACAAATAATCTCAAATCACAAGAACAGATACATGGTACAAGAAGTTTTTCTTCCTGTGACCTCATAGTCTGAGGTCACTCTCTGGGGGGAGGGTCACAGTGTCCTTCTGAAGCTCTGTGGTGATGCTCTTTAGCACATTTAATGACTGTTAGCTTAAAGCTTGTAGTGTCGGTGTCTTTGTAAAAATATCAGATTGCTAGCTCCCACCTAACTTGTATGAAGAGAAATGTCACATTGGTTGTTTTTGTTTTTTTTTTCTATTTTCCCTTCTTCCGAGGGAAACCATGAAGCAGGTAGTGCAGAAAACCTATCCTACTACAGCCTGTACTGGTCTTTTCAGGACACCTGGTGGATGCTTGTGGAGAAGAGTTAAGATGTGTGCCTGTCTTGCAGGTCATTTTTTTTTTTCTAGATGCTCTGTGAAAGGTGAGGCAGATTTGAGTCCCCTCTCCTTGACAGGCTTGTTCTCTTTGAAACTCAGTTTTCTTCATTGTTATCTAAGCTTAACTCTGTAGTGGATTCAAGAAAAATGATAATTTTAGAGATTATTCATTTTTTTCATTGGGTAGGAGTAAGAGTCTTTGCAGCTTTCTGCATTCTTTTGGAAACTGAGAAAATATTCCATTTCTTTTTGAATTCTAATCTTTTAATTTCCACTTTCTTTAGAAAGGAGTTTTTGTTCTTTAGTTACTCCTTATTCATTTCTAAAATAAACCTTTATTTCTAAGTTTTTCAAGTTATTTCAATTCTGATGATTCTAATTTTGTTTTATGTATTCTATCTTTTAAAAATACTTATTTTGACTTCTTTTGAAATATTAGGCTGCATAATGTTCATCTATTTATGGGCATATGTCTTTCACTACAAGAATGTTATTCTGCTCTTTGTTTTTTCTTATAACTTTCTGTGGATTTCAGTAAGATTCCTTTTCTGTTGATTTTTTTAATGGGAAGTTAGTTTTCTTCAATTTTTAGGAGGGAGGAATGAATGAGTTGGGCTAACATTTTTAGCTTTCTGCCTCTTGTGATCCCTCTTATGTTGTTATTTTCATGAAGTGTTCAAAAAGTATGGTCTGATGTTCTGAGAATTCTTGGTCTGTTCCCTTCCATGTTTGCTTTGGATGTCCTTGCTTGCTTTTATGAAGGCTCTCTCTTCCCCTCTCCCTCCTCATTTACCTCCTCCTTCATTCCTATTGTCCTTATCTTACTCAATTTGAATTCTCTTGATGGCCTTGTTTTCTTATTGTGGAGTTTTGTCCCAGCAGGAAACTTTAAATCCAGCCCTTTCAGACCTTATCAGAACCTCCTTGCCTGACCTCCCCACCTTGACCCCATTAGCAGAGCTTGCAAAACCTCTCATCTGTTCATAGGAGTTCCTGTGGGCTGTTCAGGGGTTTTCTTGTTCTCAAACTGATACCTGGTCATCTCAGGCACAGCCTTGGCGGAGTGTCTGCTTCTGTTTTTATTTTTGGCGTTTGTGAAAGTATCTTACCGCTTTTTTTTTTTTTTTTTTTTTTAGATCTTGCTTGTGGTTTTTTTTTTTTTTTTTTTATAGTCATTCTAGTCTTATGGGGGCAGTTATGAGAAATTTCAATAGTTTCTATGACAGTTTTCCCAGAATTTCTTTATCCTCATTCTTGAATACTGCTTTAGCTGGATATAGAAACCTACATTGTCAATTCTTTCATATTAGCACCTTGTGGCTGCTATATCTCCTATATATGTGCCGATTGTTATGATAAAAAATATGTTCACAGTCCAATTATTGTATCTTCACCAATTATTAAATGTAAGAGAAAATCTTGAATACTACCCAAGAGACAAATAGCTTATGTGTTACCTATAATTTCACAGGATGTGTCTCATTGTGGACTCGTTTCATATATTCTCTTGGTTTGGCATATGTATTGCCATCTAAAAATGTATTTTTCCATCCTCAAAAGTGGCCATATCATCTCTGTAATTATCAAATTTAATTCATTTTACTATATATTTTTTCATGTTTAGGATTAATTTGATTGTTTTCCTCAGTGATACCTGTCTAAGCTAAGTTAAGTTTCATAGTTAGAAGTGGTTATAGGATTATGGGCCATTAGATTATAAGTAGATGCACCCTCTGGATCATTAAATTATTGATTATCTTGATAATTTACTTTCATGTGATTTGAAATTTTAATTTTGGAACTTAAATGGAAGACTTTTTTTCCCCTCAACATTTTTATATATTCACCTCTCACATTCTATTAACTCTGCAGTTGCCTCTGTAGTGGCCTAAAGACCTGGTAAAAGTGCCTATAAAACATTCTGCCTTCACTGCTTTTCCTGGGAAGAGGTGCGTGATTGCTCGTATCACTCTTCGATAGCAAAAAATGTTTTGAAAACAGGATCAGACCTATTAAATGGGCCTCTAGAGGTATGAAACTCTGTATTTAGTTTCTTCTATTGCATTAATACATGACATATGGAAGTATTTTATTAGTATGAGATTTCCAGCTATAAAAATATCTCATCTCATTTTTTTTCCTAATGAGTCAATTGAAGAAACCAGCTAGTATAAACTGAAGGCAAATATCAGACTTTGTAATTATCTGTCTCTCTTTATTAGGGCTATATTCTGGTGTCCTTTGTAGGTTTGGGGTAAGGGGTATTTCCAATATTCTACAAACATTTCCATTTTAATTAGAAAATATAATCATGACACTCCTTTCAAATAACTGTGTAATACCACCCTTCAGTTTGGGTGCAGCTACAAAAGGTTTCAGGTGGTATTTGCAAATTCCTAGACTGTTTGTGATTGCAGTGATGTTCTCTCCTAAAAGGAAAACATTTGCCAGTATAATTTTTGTTCTGTCCAATTTATTTTTTTATCCAGTGATTTCTAGTCTCCATTGCTATATGCTAAAAAAAAAAAAAAAGTCCCTCTCCCTTTATAGGTTTGAAGACTGAAATTTTTTTTAATATTTCATTCTAATTTTGCATAATCTGTTTCTATTCCGTGATTTCTCTTCCCATAAAATTCATAAAGATGACAGTGAACACCCTTTTCTTCACTCTTTAATTTATTTAGTCATTCAAACATTAGATGTAAATGTAGGGTAGCAGTCTATCTAAGGATAGATACATTCATGAATCATTGCCAAACAAGCATTGCATGGCTGCTGTAAGGGATCGTGAAAGGGACTGGGCAGATGAGATGTCATGGAGTAAATGACATTAGTGCTAATAATCCTTTAAAGGAAAGTACAGGGTATATTTTGGAAGGTAGGCTGATTTTAGTGGAGCAGATTATCTGCAGATAAATATAGTAGGAAAAGTATCCTGGAACAAATCTTGAGGATTTAAAAATAGGTGATGAGTTAGTACTTAATGAATTTCGCTTAATATGTAATCTATGCCTGGTTTAAGTAAAACTATGTATTCCAAAATAAACAAATATACAAACAACACCCCACCCCCAATGATTTTACATTTAGCAAGAATGACCAGTGTCTTCAGGAGGGGTCTGATTTTTATTAGTCTACATTACTCAGTATAGTGAATTCATCTCAGAGTGAGAGCCATATTTCCATATTTCCAAATTAATGAATGCTTTGGTCACATTTTAGTTGGCCTGATAAATGATCTGGATGATTGCAGACATTGAAATGAAATGTTATGTTTTTTTAAGGTATGAATAACTTCCTGAAGTGATACCCCTTATCATTAAGGTGGAATAGCTAAAATAGTGTTTTACCACCAGTCATACCTGTTTCTATGGGCTGACTTACCTAAGAAATGTTTTCTTCCCACTCTATATGCCATTATAGCAAGGCAAAAAATGGCTAGAAGAATCAATTCGTTTACCTACCTTTCTTCCACCTCTCATCACCATGATTAAGCAAAAAGATGAATTAGTTGCAACCCTTGATCTTAGAGTGAATCAGCTCCTTATCATGTCCAGAGCAGTCTGTTGGGGAATCAGACTCCTATGTTAATCCAAATCTATTGGGGAAACTTTGTAAGTTTAAATAGTGCCTTAGAAAGATATGCAGAACTCTTACCACATTTACCTAAAAACTGACTTTGAGTTCTGCTTCAAGCTGACACCTCAGCTTAATAGAGACGAGGTATATACTTCACAGCTGAAACATCTAAAAAGACAAGACAAATCTATTGAAAGAATGTTCTTGAGATACTGCACATCACACAGTGAAGGACAAAGGTCTCTAAGAGATGAGAAACAAACAGATGAGGTCTATGGTTGCTCATGGAGAGTTTCCAGATCATAGCACAGGGTGAAGAAATGCGGTGGATCCTCTGAGTTGAGGACACAGGGCTGAGTCTGGGGCAGCCAAGACAGCTAGAATTTGCTAGACTGAGTAGCAGATAATTAAGAGAACTCTTCAGATCTTCACTGGGTACCTCACAAGTGTTCAGAAAAGTTCTGAGTGTAGTCTGCATGTTAGGAAACTGTTTGAGGCTGATAACCCGCCAAAAAGATGAAGGACCAGGACCAGATACTCACATAGGTTGGAAAACAGTTCAAGATGGGACCTGTGAGTAAAGTTCTCAGAAGGGTCTTCCTTCAGTAGTGGGGAATACTGTGCTCTAGACTAAATGCTATTTCAGTCCTGTCCAATAAAACTTAAAAGTACGACTTGAAGATACCAAATTTATATATCCTATCTACAGACAATATGCCAAAGCCTTTTGGGTTGTTTTCCTCAGAGAAAAGGAAAAAAATCACCCACTAGTCATCTTTTATAGCCTTTTCTCATCCTATGATACCAGTGTCAGCAACCTCATTTCCACTGCCATCACAGTTCCTGACTGAAAACGGAGACAGTTCAGAGAGAGGGCCATACCTTACTGTGTCTGAGTCATTGCTGAGTTCCTGAATGCAGAAGTTGTCGTACAAACACTGCTCAAACCTTTTCTCTGTGCTAATTTAGTACTTACTCTTTCCCATGTCCCTTCCAGATGTTTTATTTTGCAGCTTACTAGAGTAACAGTATTTTTTTTTTTAAACTTTGTGTTTTGGAGTGGAAACATCCTCTTGCTGCATTCCTTTGTGTGCATTCCTCTTTCAGTTTTGTTTCACATGTAATTCACTGACTCTCACAGTTTCGATGCTACAGCTCCCAACCTCAGAACAGGCAGTGGGAGTGGGCCGATTGCCATAATCGATTCCATTTTCTCAATTCTGTAACTCCAGCATTAAAGCCGCTGGCCCATCAAGGCACAGGGAAGCAGGGCTATGTCTACTCTTGCAAACAAAAGCAAACTACAAACCACACTTTCCTTACCAAATTAATCACTAGGAATTGGGATTTGAATGACTGAAATGCAAATTCTGTACCCTACTTCCAACTCATGAGCATAAACTCCCTGAAGGATTTTCAGACCCTCTGGAATATGTTCAGATAGGGGAGCTTCAGAAATAGAAGTATGGCAGAGGCTCGATGGGACTGATGGGATACAACTGCAGTCCCCAAACCCTCCATGAGGCAAAGCCAAGGTTAGAAACTGCCACCCCCAGAGACCTACAGCAAAGGAGAAGTAGAGTTAATATGACACTGATAGCAGCAATCAGTACTGAGCATTCAGTGTGTACCAGCGCTCAAAACATTTTACGTATTAGCTTATTTAATTTTTGTAACAACCTGAAGAACCAGGTACCTTTATCCTCATTTTACCATGGGAACACATAATACAGTCAAGGTCACAGTGATGGAGCTGGACTTTGAACCTCATCATTGTGACTCTGAGCCCACACTCTCAACCACTATTTTCAGGTTTCTTGGGAGACTGTCGTGGGAAGGAGCACTGGACAGCGACCAAGCACACAGTACCTCCTGCTTCACGCATTGCCTCACTGTCCTGAACGCCTAGGATAGACACCACCCTTTTGCCTACCTTTTAAGTCATTTTACAAAGTATTTTTATAAGTACCATGCAAATATAAGTCCTGAGAAAGGAGGGTCTAAAGTGGCCTCGTGTAAAGGGGGCTGGGGGAAGAGTAGTGCACTGAGAATAGGAGGGGTCAAGCACGAATTTATATTTGTGCCTGTAAATTTAAAACTAGTAGAGAGGACTCTAAGACATCTTTAAACCATGCTTCTAGTTTTTGGTTTTTGTTTTTTAAAGAGGTACACCCTGGTGGAGTAGCCATTAGGTCAATCACCTCTGAAGGACACAGGCCACATAACCTTGGCTTCAAGTCCTGAGTCTGGAGGAAAGCAACTAGTTTCCCTAAAAGGGAAATAAAATAAAATTCCTACTCTCTTTTCCTACCTACCTACTCACCTTCATTCCTATCTGTACCTTTCTTTTAAGAAAAGAAAAGGGAAGGAAGATCTGAAAGAGGAAAGAAAGGAAGGAAATAGCCTTGTTCACTATGAAGTAAAAAAGAATGGAAAGGTCCCTTTAGTGCACAGCCCTGGTAACACTAATTTCATTGCAAGTTTTTCCAGAACCTTGGCTGGTCCCCGCTCCCTCCAGTAGCCTCTGCAGAGACTGAGCAACAGTCTGTCCGGTTGTAATTAAGGCTGCAGAGCAAAGCAGCAGGTGCGGGCGTCTCATCCTTCCATTAGACTCTCAAACTCCTTATGCTCTTATAGCTTAGCCTAAACTTGTTAAAAGCGAGATTCAGAAGGTCGTTAGTCTCTAACAGGAATAAGGCACTGCAGACATTTCTTTAAAGCAAAATTAGAAACAGCTACCTGACTAACACATATCGGCCATTTCACATTTTCCAGGGGGGAAAAACTATTAATTCCAAGATGAATATCCACATGAGTGTGATATTGAGGCCAGATTGGAAGACTTCTATTCTTTACCCTTAAGAAAAAAGCTTTTGCAGTAACAGAGTCCCTTTCTCAGTGTAATTTAGGTGCTTATAGAGATTTTCTGATACAAAGGGCTCAACCATCACCAAGGTTTTGTCTTATTTTCTTGTTAAAAAATTTATCTTTAGAAGAATTTGAATTGTAGTCACTTCAAAGAGCTGAAGCAGCAAAACCTCTTTGCAGAACTAGTTCCATTTAAAACCTTTCAGTGTGATCATCCAGATCCTAAAATAATTATAGCTTAGAAAGGCAGACGTGGCTGAGTCTGAACAATTTTTATCATATGGTACCTTTTTGTGGGGTGGGATGAAAGATCAGTGACATAACTGTGTCAAGAAAACATACTGAGAGAAGCCGTTTGCTTCTTCAGGAGCACCCCAAAAGGAAGGCATAATGCCTGGGGAAAGATGAGGGCTTCATTAGGGATAGTGACAACCTGTTTGGCATAGAACTTCTAGCTCTGGTCAGGGAACCAACTTTCCTGAGTACCTGTACCAGTAGTAGAATTCTTTGAAATTTTGAGTTAATAGGGTCACTGCTTCTTGAATGCCTGCTGCAGGAACTAAGAAAAAAGACTTGGTTGACAATGGCTGTCTGAGCCAATAGAACAGGGTTTCAGAGCTCAACTTCTGGAGTAGAAAACCACCCTGTTGGCTGAGAGCAGATGTCACAGACTTTGCAAGGACAGCAGCCAGCCTTCAATGCTGTCCAGCCCTGCTGCTAGTTTTGTGAGTTATTGGCTGTGGCTATAAATGAGAGATGAATGGAAAGAAAGCCTTTGGGCCTGATCTTGGATGCCCTCTTCATTAATAAATTTCAGGCACTTTCTGCTTTAAGGGAGGGTTTTGGGTAAGAGGACAGTGTTCTCGTAGGTAGGAGTTACTAATGCTGTGCTTTGCAGACTGCTCTTATCTTAAATTCTGCTCTAATAGGGGTTTGAAAAGGCCTTTGCTAGGAGAGGTAAATGCTGTCAATTTCACACTTAATTCAACTTACCTTTCCCATCCTTCTGTCATAACACTGTTTTCACAAGTTGGACCTACCTCTCCTGGCCAAAACTTCTTCGTGGTTGTGCCAAGTGTCTAAAAGTCCCATATGAACACTCCAATTTAAAATCTAGGTGCTCTCAGAGCTCTCTGTGGGCAAATATTATCCAAGCTGTCAGGCTTACCCTTCTCAATGACATAAGCTAGCCAGCTTAATGGCCAAAACTTCTGGCACTCTCACGAGTGCAGGGAAATAGGAAATACAAGGACATGTGGAAATACTGAAGAGCTGATGTTCCTTGGAATAAGTATCCCTGTGCATACAACCTCAAGATACTGTTCAGATTTACACTTGGGCAGTCATCAGCCTCTTTTTCTCCCACCCAGGCATGCACAAAATCTGGTGACAGAGACAGGAACTTTTGCTCATATTTTTTTTAATGTATCACAATGAGCAGGAAACATACTTGATGAAATATTTTCAAAGGAGTATATTCAATTACCATCTACAATCAACTTAACTATGACAACAAAGTTTTTGTGACAAATTTTTTTTTCAGTTTGAAAGTTCCATGTGGTTCTGTTAGTCTCCATGTATTTTGGTACAGTTCGAGATCAGCATTGTTACAGTAACAAAAAAGCTAACAAGACTACATTATAGAAAAACACCAAGAACATCATTTTTGGTTTCACTTGCTCTATTTTTTTTTTTTTGTTTTTGTTTTTTTTTTTGTTTGTTTTTTGTTTTTTGTACATTGCAAAGGCTGTTCATATACCTCTTCACCTCAGGGTCATGTTCATTTATGCTTTCTTTCCTACCCAGACTTGCCCCCCTCCCCCCTGAAGAAAGTAAACAAAAAGAAAAACTAGTCAAAGCTTTGTTTCACAGTGGGCAGTATCTCAGCGCCAACAACCAACCAACTCAATTTATGCTTCTATTTAAAATGTTTTAATTTAATTTATTATTTAAAAAAAATATATGTCCATGAACATCAAGTGCACTGGCTTGAGTCACTGCCTCTCTCTCCTGCAACTTCCTGCCATGCCTGATAAACTCAGGTTTAAACACATGCCGTCTGTTTTACTTTATTTTCAATCGTGTAAAACTTTGGCCACATTCATCTCTTTTAAATAGCTTTTAATTTAAAAAAAAAAAAAAAAACCTTCCTAGATTTATTGAACATTTCTGTTTGTATGTGTGTTTCCTTCTTAAGTTGCTTTTTGGAAGGATGGAGGAAGGATGGGATGAAATGACTCCCGTTCTGTGGAGCACCAACCCACACCTTGGGAGTATTTGAAGGAAAACAAAGGAACCAAAAAGCGAGGTGCCAATGACAGTGGAGAACTAATTAAAACAGTTGAGATGTTCTACTCAGCTGCCTACGGTGCAGCAGACGGGAGTAAAGTCTCTGAGACCAACCCAAACAGAAGAGCGTTGTAGTGGATTCAGGCTTCGTGAGTGAAACCGGTCAGCACTGTGGTGGAGGTCAGCCCGCACACTTCTAACCAGCTCCTGTCTGGCCTCTAATTCTCACCACCACTGACTGCTTTGCTACTTCTGGGTGAATGCCGAGAATTATTTTTTCCTTTCTGAATGAACATAGGTGTGGGTGGTGTGACTGCAGAGGAAAGCAGTAAGTGTGCAACTCACTCCAGGTTGAAACAATCACATAACCCCTCTAAGGAACGCTGGTGGGTGGAAGCATACTTAGTCAGTCCACCCAGCCACTTGCTGTTGCCAAACACACCCACAGGTCAAGGCATGGCAGCACTGACAGCCACTCTGCCTCACAGAGGGAGGAGGGCATAGCAGCTCAAAGAAGAAAAGAAGAAACCACGGGGAAGGGAGGGCAGAATTACAAGGAAATGAACTTAAAGCTGAGGGGGAGGGCAAGGGATAGAAATTGCACTATTACCAAGAATAACATTTTTAAAAAACAAAGTTTTCAGAAAAGACCTAGCAGATTTTGACAGGTAAAGCTAGTGTTAAATTGTTAATTGGTATCACAGAGAACCCAAAACAAAAACTATGTTTTTCTATGATACAGACACAGAGTAACATACAACAGTTAAATGGCAAAAAATATATATATATATATTTCATAGAGTTACAAACAAGATAAAATAATGGAAAACAAAAAAACTGTACAACTTTAAATTTTTTAAATGTTCATCTCAAACACAGGGAGAAATACAAGAATTCTTGTTAAAAGAAAACAGCTTGTTGAAACAGCAAATGTTTTGTGTATTTGTTTTTGACACCTTATGCTACAACTGGATACTGGTATGGATAGTTAGATGGTAGTCTTTAGTATTTCTACTTAAAAAAAAAAAAAAAAAACAATTAAAAAAGGAATTTGCACTGTGCATCAGCCTAGTTAGAAATATGTACAACAGTTCAGGATCTACCCTTTCATTAAGCTAAAAACGAATTCATAAAAATAAAAATCCCGGCTAAAAAAAGAAAAGGAGAAAAAAAAAAAGAAAAAAAGAAAAAAAATCAGTTTCAGATCTTGGAATGCTCCAGTCTTTCGCAAAGTCAATGAGTGGCTTCAGCACTGGGGAAAGAAGCCCGAAAGGTGACCAATGGAACCTGTATTCACAGTCTTCAAAGTTCCCTTTTAAAACATAAGGAAGAGAATGAAGAGGGAGAAGGATTTCACACTTTGGGGGCAAGGGGAGATTGGTTCTGTTGATGTTTGGCTATGAAAGTGAAACAGCAAAGCATCTATTTGTCTCCAAAATCTACATTTTAGCAGCACAAAGTTTTCCTTTCAAAGTTCAAACAGTTGGGTTTTTGTTTGTTTGCATTTTTGTTTTTAAGAAAGGGTATATGGTTGTGTTGTGTGTGACAGGAACATGGATATTAAGGTAAACAAGTGCCTCACACACGTTCTGTTTTTGCTCTCTGCCCACTGCTCTCTGCTTCTTTGTTGGCTGCGCTGGGGATCACTCACCGCTCAGACTGCCTAACACAGGACAAAACTTTGAAGTAAAAAATGTGTCTTTTGGTATATGGAATTGTCATTAACAGTTGCCTCTCTGCTTGCAAAGAGGCACATAACAACCTGGGAATCTTTTGTTTTACTCTTTCTTTTATTAAACTAAGTCTTGTTGAAATCAGAAACAAATTCTCAAGTAACGAGAACCCTTTCCCTTTTTTCTGCATCAGCAGTGAAAGGGTGTGTCTTTGGATTTTATTTAAAGCATGAAATTTCTTTTTCTGAGAAAACAAAACAAAAACCAAACCCCTAACCAAAATACGTTAGAAAAGAAAAGCACATAGCCCAATTACACAAAAATGAAACAAATGCTTTCCTTAAAAAAAAAAAAAAAAAATTGGCAGCATCTACCAAACAAGGAGGAAAAGAAGGGGCACAAGGAAAAGCCAAAGGAAGGATAAATAAAAAGGAAATGCACAAGGCTAACAGACAGGTAACTAGAATCATATGCCTTTAAAAGGTTTCAACTCCCCAACCAAAAATAATCTGTGAGGATCCTAATGACCCCTAGAACCCTTTGAAATTCTTTCTTTAGTTTTATAAAATAATTCTGGAGCTACCCTCTAAGAAATGAAGGCAGCTACCTTAAGTGGGAGGTTATAGGAGGGGGAAGGGGGGAAGAAAGTGGAATTAAGGGACAAAGGGGAGAAAAGCTTAGGCGAGTCAACGGATTGCAATCTATCTGCTAGGAATGAACAAGACAACATCAAATGAGGAGCTGTCAGCTGGACCATACAAAAAGCTAAATGTACACAAAAGGGTTTTTTTCCTTTTAAATCTACCATACTGCTTCAGTTCATTTCCAATGCAACAATCTACTCAACACCAAAAATGGTCATATCTATCATAAATACAGAAAGTCAGTTTTTAAAACTTATTTTTTTAAGCTACAAGTCCTCAACACTCTTTGTGTGTGTGGGTTTTTTTTTTTTTTCTTTTTTTCTGAAAGTGGGAGTGCTTAACTTTTCCCCTTGAAATTGGCTTCAGCAGAAAAGCTATCCTTAAAATCCCCAGAAAGCTAAAGCAGTTCACATTGTTTTTCTCGAATACTTTCTGCCCATTTTTTTTTTAAATTAACAGAACAACAAACAAAAAAAGTCTCTTCTGGAACAAAAAACAAAACAAAATATATATATATATAAAACAATGATTCTGAAAACAGAACAAAGTGTGAGCAATTGACCTGAGAATAAAAAGACATTACATTTTTTTTCTTTTAGCAAGCCATTGGTATCTGAATGCTAAGATAGCAAGAAATTTAAAACTGTAACAAGGTGGACTGCTTTCCCATACAGTGCATGCCGGGCTCCTCTGTGCTATCAACGTGGGGCATTATTGAAAAGGGGCAAATATACAAGGGATGTAAGCTCCAAGGACGTTAGGGGGTCCTGCGGACTTGTTTCCCAGATCAATAGTACCTTCAAAAGGACACAATGTATCAGGGTTAAGGGTTGGGTTCTTTTTTTTTTTTTTAATATTAAAAGAAAAAAGAAAAGACAAGAATGTAAAATCACCGGCATAGATAGGTATATGGGAAAACAACCCACGCTTTTTTCTTTTTTTTTTTCCTTTTTTTGTTTTTTTGTTTTTTTGTTTTTTTGGTTAGAAGCTTTGGAATTGCAGTTAGTCTATTTTTGAAATTGGTTTATTATTTTTTTTTTATTTAAATTCATTTGTTTGTATTGTTCATCTTCAAAGCTTACAATCTGAAGGTGTCCGTTCCTACACTGGTCAGACCACTGTCCTTGGGGCAGCTGGGGTCTTTGGGACCCTCCACCGGGCTCGCCGGTCCGTCGGACTTTTGGCTGAGATCCGTGTCAGACTCCTCCGAATAGTCGTCTGTTGGCATCGAGGGCTGAACCCCTGAGGTGCTGCATGAACTTGAGGTAACCGTTGAAGATGAGGAGAGAGGAGGAAAAGAAGGGGGCTTCGCGGCCGAAGCCCGGGAGACCACTTGCGGCCAAGACTTCCTGGAGGCGTGGGGGGAAGCGGAGGACGAGGACGAGGACGAAGACGAGGACGAGGGGGCGGCGGCCGACGGGGGAGGGGGGCTGTCGTTTGAGTGAGCGGCAGACTGCGAGGTAGATGCGGTGCTAGGATCGGGGAAGCAGGCAGAGTGAGGTAATAAACTAGGGTGCTCTTTGGCGTTTCTTGCTGCTCTCGTGATTGTTCTGTGTTTGTGCAAGGCCGACTCGAGATGTTGACTCAGAGCTTCCTCCCCGCAGAGCGCGCTCTCGCACGCCAGGCAGTGGTACGAGCCGCCACCGCCGCCGCCGCTGCCGCCGCCGCCGCCACTGCCGCCGCCCGTGGGGACGTGAAGCACCATCTCTTGCAGGTTCGCCACAGACTGGCCGAAGAAGCAGAGGGACTTCAGGTGGCTCCTCGCCGCCTCCTCGTCACCGAAGCCCGCCTGGCACTTGCGGCAGACCAACTTGTACTGCACCTTTGGAACAATGAAGGGGTCGTAGAGGGAGTCCGCACTTTTGCTTTCTGCTTCTGGCTCTTCGGGGGGTTTCGGCAGGAGGGGGGACACCTCACGGGGTGCGTTTCTCTGCTCTTCTGGTTTGGGGGATTCTTTGGCAGGGTCTTTGTCTGGGGAAGCAGCCCCCTGGGGGACTGGGGTTTGGCTTGCTTTGGGCTGCTGCTGCGGCTGCTGCTGCACTTGCTGCTGCTGCTGCTGCTGCCGCTGCTGCTGCTGCAGTTGCCGCTGCTGCTGCTGCTGGATCGCCTCCTGCAGACTCTGCTGGTATTGCTGGTACTGCTGCAGTAGGGAGCCCGGGGACAGCCCCATCAGGGCCTGCGACAGCGCAGGGCTGTAGGGGAACAGGCCTTCCATGCCATACATGGGCTGCAGGTACCCGCTCTGCAGGGCGCCGGGGATCTGGGGGGCATAGTAAGGAGAGAAGCCTGGTACAAAGTAAGGAAGGAACTGGCTCGTGAGCAACGCTGTGGGGTCCGAAGTCAAAGCTGCCTGCAGGGCCTGCAGCTGTGCAGGGTCCACTGCATACTCCATGGCTGGCAGTGGGGCTGAGATGGTAGCTGTGGCCGCCGTGGGGGCCTCGCCTTTCTCCTTCTTGGGGACAGACAGGGGTTCCCCTTTCCCTTTGTGTGCCTTTTCCTTCTCTTTTACCTTCTCACCATCTTTGTCTTTGCGCTGCTGCTGCTGCGGCGGGAGCTGGGGTGCAGGTGGCGGCTGGGCTGCTGGCGGTGGGGGCGGCTGCACCTGTGGCTGCTGCTGCTGGGGCTGGGAGGGCTGCTGAGGGGCCATCGCCATGGTGGCTTGTGCTGGGGTCGGGGAGCTCAGCGATGCTGAGGACGGTTTATTTGGTAATCCAGATGTGGGGAGGCCGGGGGAAGGAACTGTTGTGCTGGGCAGACCCATCAAGTTCGGTTTGGGAGACGTTAAAGCTGAAAGGAATGGACACAAATCACATGTCAGTCTGGGGGGCCGAGGCAGAAGATCAAGACGTTTTCTGTCTGTCACTGGCACGAAGTCTAAGATCTCAAGGTTTAAACTTAAAGTGCCGGCTTTGAGAGGATCCTTCAACAGAGAGGTCCTGCCAGACTTCACGTTAATCAGCCTCATATTCTCACCAGAACTGGCTCCTGAGTCAGTGCCCATACTTCTTCGCTCAGCTGAACACCACCTTTCTGCCCAGTTGGTCACACCCGCTGATTCACACTGACGCGCTCCCGGATGCCGTTCACTTTGCAAAGAGCCTGGAGCTCCCAAGACTAGCTGCTGCCTCATGGGGCCCACGTGAAGCAAAGGCCTTCACCGAAGCTCCACAGACGTACAGCCAAGAGGCCCAGCAGAAGGATGTGGAGGGGAGAGGCAACAGGATAAAAGCAAGAAACCTAGCCTCATCTCAACACCGCATGAATGACCGACCAGCTCTGCAAGGGTTCCTCTCTGACCTGTGTGGCTGCAGCTGAGTGGACACACTGGGAGAGCAGAGAGAAGAGGAGGAACAGGAAGAAAATAACCCACGCAGGGAAAATTCTTGATGGCCTCAGCTCAGCCGATCTGCTTTAACAGATTTGTTGGAAAACATAACTGCTAAGAACAGGATTCTGGAGTCTGCTGGCGAAATGGGCATTTCTCCTGTCCGTTTGAATGACGTACCAAAACCCAGGGCTGCAGAGGACTGAGAAACCAGCCACAGGAAGAGGAGAAAAGCCCAGTCGAAACGAAACAGCCCCAGATGCTGGCACCACCCATTTCTAAGGCTTCACAATCTACTCCTGGTACCGCTGCTCTTGGGTAGCAAAGGTCTTTCACTGGGGGCACACAGCCCCATCCTCAGTCAAGTTGAGGCCTAATGTATCACTTCTTGTAAAGTCTTCATCCATCCCAGGGCCTAAGATCTCCCCGACCCCTAGATGTTTTCCTCGTGTACAAAGTCTTTTATTCCAGAATGAGCGAGGACATTGCTGCAGCAGATGCATGAAGCAAGGTGGTGAGAAGGACAGTGTGTGTGAGAAAATGAAAGGCTGAGAAAAGACAGGAGTTGAGAAGAACTCACAGGCAGTAGTCCTGATATCACCTTTATATTAACCACACCCAAGAAAATGAACAGCATACACCCCTTCACTTCGAGGGCAGCAAATTGTAGAACTAAAAATCCTACAGACCCTCACTATTTCCTCTAGACCATTCTTCCAGATGGGGAGGCAGCTCCATAATGTGACACAGTCCTCATAAATAAGAACACTCTGCAGCCAAGACCTAGGGGAAGATAATGTGGATTTCTTGTGCACTGTTCTGTAGGCCATCAGACTGCATTTAAAACCCCGCAAATTTCAGATGAAGTGAATAGGGCCTTCTCAAATTGCCAGTCCCAGAAAAACATCCACTAACATTTGGGTAGCCAAGGAGGATGCTTCCCTGGGCATCACATAGCATTGTTAATTTATTCTTCCAACACAGCAGAAAAGAACCGCTGAGATCAAGTCATCCAATTTCCTCAGGGCACACAGGGGCTGAAAACAGAGATGTGTCTGACTCAGAAACACTCCGGAAAGACTCACTGGTTAAGTTGGCACAAACAAGGCAGAGAAAGGACTAGATTATGAATTCTAAACTTGGGACACATCTCTTTCTATTTACCTCTAGGCAGTGGGCCTGCTCCATGTTTTTAAGTTGGAGCCAAAAGATCAGTGGGGCAAGGAAGGCATGTCTGGAGAGTTCTCTACGGCTTCAGGCTTTCGGAGAAAGATTCAGGTCAGAAGGCCTTAAATTGACTTTCTGTATCTTGAACTGATGGCCCACATACAGCATTCAAATTTGAAGAGACATTTACTGAACTATTTACATTTACTAAGCTCTTCACTAGCCATAGTCCATGTAGTAAAACTTAATCCATTCGCAATATTCGGTGACCTTGGGTCTTTATCGATAAGGTTATAACCAAACCAAGCAAGCCACACTTCATATCCTTTTTGACTTAGTCATACATCTCTAAAGTCAGACTGGACTGTGCCGATACTCATCTGCCATGTGACTCTGGGCCCATTAGTTGGCCTCCTAGAATCTCAAGCTTTCCATAATAGATGCTTATAGGGAGCAAATGAAAGACTGTCTGGAAAATGCTTACTGTTGGGCCTAATATATAGTAGATGCTCAATAAACACAAGTTCCTTCTCCCACATTCCAGATCTAGTGCTCCTCTGAGCTGCAGTAGTCACCTGACTGCCTTGAGTAATTAAGAGCATATCTTTCTATCTTCAGTCTACTCTCAGTGGTCAGAACCTGAGTAGCACTAAACATATACCTGTTGACTGACTGGCTCATATTGGGTGTTGTGGAAGGAGCACATACACTGGGAGCCCGGGGCCTGGGTAGGAGCTCTGGCTCCTCCCCTAGCCTGCTGAATGGTCTTGACCTCTCTGGGCCTCAGTTTTCTCATCTGTAAAACAAGGGGAATAGATCAGACATTCTGATTCTAATTTTTTCACATTATTATGAAATGTTGGGCCTTCCCAAGCCCTTCTTGACAATGTCCTGGGCTGCAAGAGTAATTCAGCTCCTGGCTACTTTCCACAGTTTGTTTTCTGGCTTCTGTCTGGCTGGCTTTAGCACCATTCTGTGACATCCCTTGCCAATACATATAAGCAATGACTTCTATATCTTAGTACTTCCTATTCTTGTTTTCCTCTTTGGATAAGAAACTGGGACCAGGGATACAGTAGTCAGTCACGTGCTCTGTAAACACTGCCAGAAATGATAAAATGTGGTATTAATTCAACGAGCCAGAAACCAGTACTCAGAATTGCCTCAGCTCCTGGGAACAGGGACACATTTAGAAGGCAAGGGGCTCTCCTTAGTAAATGTGCTCAATGCAGATGACAGGGGGAACTGGCTGACTCGTGCCTAAGTCTCACAATATTCTGGAGGTGAGGGTCCAGTTTACGAAAGAGAGCTGCATCCAGAAAGACAGGAGAGGAAGAGGAAGGATAGGCACACAGGAAGAACTGTGAAGCTCCCTCTTAGGTGGGAAATGAGAGTGCTAGTAAGTATATGTCTGAATTAGGAGATTGTGAATGGGGGGCAGAAATAGGTGAAAGGAAATGAAGGGGGTGACTGAAGACCCCCTACAGATGACCAGTGACATCATTTGTCTATCTGGAGGATTAACAGAACACAAACATGTCAGAATTCAAAACCACATTGTCTGATACAAGACGCCTGACCACTGCATTCAAGCAAAAAGGAAGTCTCATTAGAAACTAATGTAGCCGTGGTGGTTCATGCAACAAGAGTAAGAATCCACCATCCTGAAGGCAGTGCTCCTGCGGAGTAAGTCTCTCAAATAAAAGTGGGACAGGGACCGCAAGTGAGGGCCGAGAGTTTATTCAGATTCTTTCCACGGGGCGCAGTCCAGAATTAGCGAGGACATTCAAATTTATATTGCTGACCAGTCTACAGGCTCTACGATGGATTCAGGTCAGAAGGCCTTTCTTAGAAGCACCCCAGGACCTAGTCAGGACCCTCGAGTTCCTCCCTATCACACACTCCCTGGTCAGGCCTCTGAGCACAGGGCATGAGGATGGTTCCAAAAGAGACTGTGCAGCCAGCAGGCGCCCATCCCTGAACGAGGAGAGTAAAACACCATGGACATCACTAGGGGGTCTCAGCAGAAGGGACCTGATACCTTGCTGCTGTCAGAGAACTGAAAAAAGGGACGCTTCCTGTCTGCCCGGCAGTCAGGGCTGGGGTTGTGGTCACACAACATGGTGCTAACTGGATGGTGCTAAGTGGACGGTTATCTGATGCTGCAAGAATAACCCGGAGCAGAACCCACCTGTGTTGGATGGAGTAAAACCTGGCAAGGAGGGGCTGTTGAGGCCAGGGAGCAACACGGGAGGAATGCCCTGGAGCGCTGGATATGCCGTAGGAAGGTTGAGAGCCTGCAGAGGGGCGTTGTCAAACATCCCTTGCTGCTGAGCTGCCAGTCCGAGGACCTCATTGGCCTTTTTAATCCGGTCCAACTCTTGTTGAGCCATCAACTGGCGTACGGTGGCCGGGTCAAAGTATTCCTTCTCCTTGTCCAGCTGGCTTCCAATGGTGTCTTTAACTTTGGAGATATGCTGTTGGGAAAAGATATGGTCTCGTACAGACAGCCGAGCGCTGTACTTGATGCCACACAAAGTGCACTCTGTTTTGGGTCCCTCGTAACTTGTTTGGTTTATCCCAAAATGCTTGGCCATGCTTAACTTGGACTTCTTTTCTTTTGCCCGGGCATTCTGGAACCAGACCTGAACAACTCTCTTTGGCAGTCCGATGTCATTGCCCAGGACCTCACACTCTAGCATGGTGGGGGTCCTATAGTCATTAAAGCATGACTTGAGGACCTTCAGCTGCAGATTGGTCATTTGAGTGCGAAAACGTTTCTGCCCGGGCCGATCCCCGCTATCTCCAGATTTGCCTGCGGACCCGCTCGCACCAGGACTCGGGGAGCACGGGTCTGCAAGACTTGAGGTCTCACTGTAGTCCACCGTACCTTCATTGTCATACTCCTTGCTGTAAAAGCTCGGAGCTGGGCTGACCAGCCCGGATGACAGCCGATCTTCGTACTCGGACATTGCCATCATGGCTGCCTTGGTCAGCCCTTCGCTGGGCGTGGAGGAAGATTTGGCTTCAGTCGCTATTCCCGTGGCACTATCATTGTCTGCATTGCCCTCATCGCCAGTGGTGGTATCTGTGATCGCTGTGTTGACGGAGGAACAGTCGTCGTTGTCCAGCTTAGTTTGGTCGAAGTTTAGATTAACTGAGGACATGGAGGGGCTTTCGAAGTCTTCGATGCCTTCCACCTTGATGGAAGAAGGGCTAAGAAGAGTCCTGGGAGACAGCTCCATGGTTTTACTCACAGGCGACAGGGGCACGCCCTGGCCATCACTACTGCTTGGGGGAAGGTGGGGAAAACTAGTTCCATCAAAAATATCCCCTTTCATCTGGAGTCCCCCATCGCAGTCTAAGAGCATTGCAGACAGAGTTAGGTTGTAGCCAGCTCTCTTGGCTTCATGCCAGTGGCGGGACCGGATATGAGCCTCAAGGGCAGTCTTGGCTTTGAAGAGCGCTCTGCAAAACGGGCACCTCCTATGAGCCTGGGCTGGCCCCACAGCCCGGAACTGTCCTTTCCTTTCCCGGGCCCGGGTGTTCTGAAACCAGACTTGCACCACTCGTTTCTTCAAGCCCACCTCGTGCGCGATGTGATCCAACATCTTTCGAGTTGGATTGGAGTCTAGCAGATACTTTTGGTAGAGAATTTCTAGCTGTTCTGGTGTAATTGTTGTCCTCAAACGCTTGTCTCTCTGAGGTTCTTCTCCTCCTGTCCCACTGTCATTTTCGCCAGGGCTGGCGCTGGCCTTTTCCTCCAGCTTCCTCTTCAGGGTGTTCATGGTGGAGGTGGGAGTAGAAGGAGAAGTGGCCGAGCTGGCTGGAATCTGAGGGATGGCCCCCGAGAGCAGCTGGCTGGCCAGGAGTGGGTTGCTAGGGTCAAACAGCATGAAAGGCATATCCAGTGACCTGTCCAGAAACTGGGGGTGGATGAACTGGTTCTGTGCGCTCAGGAAGTGAAGCTGCTGATGCTCCTGCCAGTGCTCAAACGATGGGAACGCCAGCTTGCACTGGTCACACTGGTAGGGGATTAGCTGAGGAGGTAGGTTCGCCAGCTGCTGAGGAGTTGACGTGTGGAGGGGCTTGAGGGGCAGGTGGGAGAGCTGGGAAGGACTGGGGCTCGACTGGGGTAAGGGGCACTGAGGCGGCGGCGCCTGTGGTGGAGGCTGTGGCAACGAAGTGGGGGCAGTCAACGGGGGGAGCTTTGGCTGGGCTGCGTTTGTCTTCTGGTCAGGCTGGTCTTGCCGCTGCAGCTCTGCCTTTGGTTGTCCTTGCTTGTCTTGGGTTTGGTTTGGCTGTGCACTGGGAGGGTCAGCCTGCTTTGGTTTCTCATCAGTTGCCTCGGTTTTCGAACTGAAGGAGGCCAGTTCATCAGCCTCCGCCGTCAGCTGCAAGAAAGCAGAGGAAGCGGCGTTGGCTGACGGTGCTGGGGCGCTGTAAGCCTGGGAGGGCATCGGGGTGCTGCAGGAGGAGCTGGTGGGTGTCAGGATCTCCATGGCATCCATGGAGTCCTCGTTTTGGCTGTCATCCTGCCCTTCCTCATCCTCATCCTTGTAACAAAGCTTCTTCTGGTGCTTGATGAGGTCGAAGATGCGCTGGAACACCAGGCTGCACTTTTTACACTGGTAATTCAGGTTGCTCGTCCGGATGTACCTGTCGTTGGTCAGCTCCCGCCGCTCTCCGTCTTTGCCCTCTCCCTGGTTCTCATAGTTTTTCCTGGCCTTCTGTCGGGCATTCTGAAACCACACCACTATGACTCGGGTTGGGAGGTTCAGTAAATTCGAGAGTTGCTCAAATTCATCGTCCTTTGGGTAAGCGTTGGCATCGAAGAAGTCCTGGAGGACCCTCAGCTGGTAGTCTGTAAACCTCGTTCGGGAAGATCTCTTGCTTCCCCAGTACTCCTGCTTCTGCGGTTCCGGCGAAGGGGGCCGGGAGTCGATCTTGAGCTCCTCCAGGCTGGTGATCGGAGGGTTGCTGAAGTTGTAAGGAGAGTCCTTGTTACGTTGCCGTTCTTTGAAGAGGGTGTTTCTGAACCAGTGCTTGATCACTTTCTGGGGCAGCCCAGACTTGTCTGCCATCTCTTTGATCTGCTCTTCACTGGGGGAGTTGTTAATGTCAAAATACTGTCGCAGGACACGGAGCTGGTCATCCGTGATTCTGGTCCGGGGCCTTTTGTTCTGCTGCTGGAGCAGGCTGGGGTTGAGCTGATGCTGGTACAGCTGGGCCAGGTCTGCAGGCAGAGGCTCCACAGGTCCGAGCTGAGGGGGCAGCTGAGCCGGCAGGGTCTGCAGCGGCATCGTCTGCATCATCAGCGGTGAGAAGATGGGCAGCTCCATGGGCATGGAGAGCTGGGTGAGCGGGACAGAAGGCTGGGCCGGAGCAATGGTGGGTGAGGTGATGGGTGGGGCCGAGGCAGGGATGGCTGGCGTGGAAGCTGGCTGCGGGGGTGCTGCAGGGAGCGGGGGCGGAGGGGGCGGAGGGGGCGGCTCTGGGGTCTGGGGTCTCAGTGGGTAGAGTTTATCATAGTGCTCCCGGTACTGTTTGGCAAACCTCTCCAGCTGCTTAAAGGGAAAGTAATTTTGATGAACATGCTCTTGATGACTCTTTAAAATCAAGATGTTGGAAAACAACTTGCCGCAGGAGTCACACTCCAGCTTTTCCAGATTCTCTCCCTGCTCGCTCTTCCCGCTCTTCTTCTGCCCCTTCTGCTTGTTCTCGTTGTACTGAATGACCAGCTCGAAGCCAAAGTTCTCCAGCAAGGCCTTGGTGGCGCTCCCTCTGGCATCAGAGGCAACGCGTGGAGGAAGCACGGACGCCTCAGCGCCACCCCCCGGCGCCAAGTCTTTCTTCTCTTTGGCCTTCAAGGCGTCTGGCAGCAATTCCTTTGGTCCCATATTGCCTTCTCCCCCCTCGGCACCGTCCCTCTCTCTCTGGCTCTCTTTCTCCTTTTCTTTGATGACCAGTTTGTTTTTCTTTTCAGGGTGCTGGCTGGGCTGTACCAGGGCAGAGTGACTCTGGGACAGAGAGAGCTGGCTCTGCTGCTGCTGCTGCTGCTGCTGCTGCTGCTGCTGCTGCTGCTGTAGGAGCTGCTGGTGGCTCTGCGGTGGGATCTGCACCTGAGCCTTCAGGTCCTCTAGCAGGCCTGGGCCCGTCCCCGTCAGCGTCAGTGCCCCACTGGTCACCGGCAAGCTCACCTCGGGGTTGAGCTGGAACTCTGCACTGGGGATGTAGAAGGGGAAGAGGAGGTGTTGCTGCTGCTGCAGCTGCAGCAGGGTCTCAGTGGTCATGGGGAAATGAGGAAGGAGCGTGGGGTTGAATAGCTGAGACTGTATCAGGGCGGCCTGCTGCTGCAGCTCTTGCTGCAGGTGAGCTTGAACCTGGGCCTGGGCCTGGGCCTGGGCCTGAGCCAGCGTCTGTGCTTGCTGCTGCTGCTGCTGCTGCTGCTGCTGCTGCTGCTGCTGCTGTTGCTGCTGCTGCTGCTGCTGCTGCTGCTGCTGCTGCTGTTGCTGCCTGGATGTGATCATGTCTGCCAGCTTCTTCCGGTTGGCCTCCTTGGGCTCGGAGGGGGAAGAGATGCTTGCGCCAATGGGGTTCCCCAGGGGTGGCAGCCCTACACTTTCAGTGGGCACTTGGCTCAGTAAGCTGGAGCCTGGAGCAATGCCGGCACTGCTTGGATTGGTGGTGGTGGTGAAGGTGTTACTGCCACTGGTGCTCACCGGACTGGGGGTGGAGGAGCTCAGGGAGACACCGCTGCTGCTCCCAGTCGCATTGCTGCTGCCGCTTGCAGCCTCCAGCTTGGCGGCCCGGGCTTTGGTTTGATGCAGCACAGACCTCATGTGGATCTCCAAAGTGGAGCTCTGGCTGTAGGCCACGTTGCAAGTGTTACACTTGAACGGTTTGTTGTCTGGACTGCTGGTGGGTTCTGGCTGACCAGTGGCCGATTCCTGAAGTGCTCTCTTTAACTTATGCAGGTGGGAGACAGAATTGTAGTGCACGAGGAGGATGTTCTTCTGCGTGAATGATTCCTTGCAGACGGTACACTTGTAAGGGCGAGAAGGGTCTAAGAATTTTTCCATGGTGAAGTTGGGGCCCTTTCTGAAAGGCAGAGCTCTCTTTGGCTCTGAGCCCGAGTCTTCTTGTACTGACCCAGAGTCGCTACCCGTTGGGCTCTGTTTGTCTTCCAAGTCACTTTCTTCCTCCTTGTCTTCCTCAACAATGATGGTGTGGTCCTCGGCCAAGGTGGGGTCTCCCATGGCTAGGAGGTCGCCATTGGCCAGAAGGCCACCATAAAGTTGCTGGATGTCGGCCTCACTCAATTCCAAGTGACTTGTCTCCAGGTGTTTTTTCAGAGCTTGGAAAGTTCGGAAACTGCGCTGACAAAGACAGCACATGGTGGCGGCTCTGATCACGTGGTACTGAGAATGGAGCTGCAGCTTCTCAATGGTCTTGAAAGCCAGGCTGCACTGATTACAGCGGTACTTGTACACGTGGCGGTCCGATACCGGCAGCTGAGGCCTCTTGGCGTGGACCTCATTGAAGTGTGTCTGAAGAGCGGCAGAAGTTTTGAAAACCTGGTTGCACCCCTTCTTCCAGCACAGGAAGCCCGAGTCTTCCCGTGCCGAGCCCGGGTCAGCAGGAGAGGGTTTCAGATCTCCACTCTGCTCTGTGCTCGCCGACGGCAAGATGTTCTTTCCCAGGTCCTCTGAGGTTTCTGCGGACAACAACAGATAATCAAGCCCGATGATAAAGAAGGCTTTGTTTGAAGGATGGCACCCGAGCTGTCCACCTTTTGCAAGGGCCCGCAAACACAGGACCTGGTCACGAGGGAAGCATCCGACCCGAACAGAGACTCTCTCCAGTCTCCCTGCACTTCGGATTATAAGCAGATGAACAGAGAGGAGTAAAGGAACTGTACGAAGTTTCAACTCCAGTAGGCCCGTATCACATCACGGATCTGTCTTTAAATATATTTAACTGCTTGACACAGAATCCTCACTTTCCCCAGAACTAGTTTGAAGGTTACTGATCTTAGGCTGGATTTCTCTTTTACTTTTGTCTTTTATATAGTAAGAATTTAGCACACTGGATCTAAATATAGGATATGTGAATTAATGTTGCCCTAAGTTATGGGAGAACTGCTCTCTGTTGCAAACAAGAAGTTTGGGAATATGTTTTAGGTATTTAATTTCTTGTTATGATGTGACTTTTGCCTGCCTGTTAATAGCAGTGAACATTCAAACAGGCAATTATTAAAATATATTACAATATTTTCCCACAGTGAGATCATCACACCCATAAACTTCCTGACCCTTTTTCAGGTCAGTTGTCTGCTGCCTTAAATGGAAAAGTCACAAGGGAGGGCAGGGGGGTGGGGGGCAGTAGTGTGGCGGAACGATTCCCAACTTCAGTCTTCGGTGCTCTAAGAGGGGAAAGATGTCGGAGAGCCTCAGAAACAGAGTCTACGCCTCGGCTAGCCAGGAGCCACCTGGGCACCACAAACATGTGTCTACAGTAATCCCCATGTGTTCTCGGACAAGCCCAGAACACGCAAAGTGCTCGGTGCAGAGGCAGCAACTCGAAAGACATCTAACCCAGTGCCCCCGAATCGCCCATGTGCTCTAGAATCCCTCAGAATCACGTTTTCAGAAATGGAGTGTGTAACGGCTTAGGATGGTGGAGCTGGGTTATTCGCTGGCCAGTTGTATAGTCTGAGGAGCCATGTGTCTACGAAAATTCCACTGGCACCAGAGCTCCTCATCAATCGACAGGCTACCTTCAGCGCACGAGTATTACACAGGAGCCTCGCACCCTCCCTCTGAGAATCTGGGCCCCAGATTCCACTATGTTTCCGTTCCCTGGGGGTCAAGAATAAAGACACTGACCAGGCTGCTTTCCTGCCTCCTCCACATTGGAGTTCCCGTCTCGATCTGGGACGGCTGCCGGGAGGAACATGCTGCTGGGCATCACCATCTCAGGGGTCGTCACCTGGGGAGGGAGAGGCAGAGAACGGGAGAGTCATGTGGAGACGAAAGAGACACAAAACGG
This sequence comes from Solenodon paradoxus, assembly GCA_004363575.1. Classification (NCBI taxonomy): domain Eukaryota; kingdom Metazoa; phylum Chordata; class Mammalia; order Eulipotyphla; family Solenodontidae; genus Solenodon; species Solenodon paradoxus. The sequence continues at coordinate 276,741 of RJWH01001855.1, forward strand.
GGAAATGTGTAAGAATTATTTAATAAGCAAAATTAGCCTTCACCGGTGCAAAGCTGGAGGTGTCACTTTTCAGAGCTCACCGAAGATTCATGTTTATTAGACAAAGCTCGCATCAGTCAAAAGTGTTTCTACGGTTACATTCTGGACATAATTAGCAGTGCACACTTGAAGAATAATCTTATTATTAATATTTTTCCTTTATGCAGAATTCTGACTTTGATCACTGACAATGTTTTGTCATGGGCTGTGAAACGTCGTGTGCAACCAATTAGGTGGATAAGTTGAAAGGCCCACCTTAAGCTGCTGAAAACATAATAAGGGCCCTAATTAAATCATACCTAGTAAAGTACACTGTAATCTTGAAGCAGGGAGCATTGTAGTACTGTTTTCAGAATGTATTCAGGCAAGACGAGGAGGAGAATAAGAGGGAAGGAAAGGCTAAGAAGAAGAAAAGAGAACAAAGGGAATGCTAAGGACAAGCAGACAGTTTGGCAGATTTTCCAGGAAACAACACTTTGTAACCCTTTACAAGCTGGGATCAAGTGCCAGGGAGCATTTCTTATGATTCACTGAAGCCAGGGTTTTTCCCTGCATCTTTGGCACCCAAGGAGCCTCCTGCTGGTGTCCCCCCACAGGTTCCCCAGCAGGGCAGCCCCACCTGGATCATGGCTAGTTTCCCAGTGCAATTCCAGAATTGACCTGTATTGAAATAACCACCATATTAGGTCAGACCCTCAGGCTTCCTGCCACCTGGCCAGAAGCAAACAAGTTGTCGTTTGTGCGGCTAGTATGATGAACAGCTCTTCCCTCAACACCCTCAACCCAAGGGTAAATGGGTCTACTTTAAAAAGAAGCAACATCCCTTTGATTGCTATAAGGTGGCAGGAAGGTTGGCAGTGCTCTTCCTGAATGAGTGACAAACCACCTCCTGTTTGATGAGAGCCTGAGAAGTGAGCTGACCTAGAGGCTCCAGGAACTGACCTTTCTTTGTGGTGCCCAGCCCCATGCGAGGCAAGATTCCCCATCAAACACAACTATCATGAGAATATCGTCACTTACTGCTGCAAAGAGGCAAACACCTCAATGACTGTTCAAAACAAAACAGAAACGAAAAGAAGTTACTAATCACTTTTAACGGTTTGAAGATCCTGGCCTTGCTCAGAAGAGCTGCTGAAGTCACTAGAATCATCAGTGACTCTAGGCCCAGCTCCTAGAAGAGACCCAGCCACTGCCCCATAAAAACCCAAACAGTAACTCCCAACATCCAGGGATGCTGGAAGAACTTCAGCGACCGAGACAGCAAGAGGCGTGGAAACGCAGCAACAGGCCCCACGGAGAAGGTGCTGAGGGACCCCGTGCTCCACGACAAGCAGGTGCTTGGCAGGTGACTGTGTGTGTGGCGGAGAATTCTGCTCCCAGACATCTGCGCCCTCACACACAGCGCCTTGGCAGCTGGTTGGGCCTGGCTGTTGATGAATCGTTAGGAATGGAACGGAGATTGCCAAACTCATTCCATCTATTTTCTTTTTAATGGAAAGCATATCTGACCGGTGTGGTTGGGGGGTCCAGCGGGACTCCAAGAAGTGAAAGGTCACCGATTAATTTATAGTCCCCAGTCAGGGGGGGATGAAGTTGGGGGCGAGAGGGGGAGAAAGGGAAAGGAAAAAAGACTCCCCCCGACCTGTTTCTCAGCTGTAGCTGCAGGATCCGTCCTTTCCTGGGATCTTTAGGAATTATGAAAAATGAATCATGAGAAATGAAAAAAAAAAAGCCCTACAGAGTAAAAAAGAATAAAATTATCTAACACCTCAGCTGCACATCATTATAGAAAACTGTGGGCTTTTTATACGCATTACAGTAAGGCAGACATCCCCTCTAACAGACTCAGTACGACGGATCAGTAATTGTTTTCATACACTTTAATTAGAAAAACTCAGATGGCTATGAATAATAATGGAAAAGAGAGACTTTTGCACTTGAAAGGTTGAAGTCAATCAAGTGTGAATGACGGCAAAAAAGAAAAAAAAAAAAAGACACCAATTCATCAGCCCTCTGTTGTCTCCCCGAGACTTTAATCATAATTCCTGATTGGGATTCAAGAAGGCAGTAAGCAGCGGTTCTTTGTCTGCCTTCACCTTCCATCAATTAACTCTCCCCGAAATATAATCATCAACCTCACATGCTTCTCTGCATCTTAATCTGGGCCTACAAACCTGTAAGTCTTGCCCCATATGTGCTTAAGTAATTACTCTTATCTACCTGCATCTTCTCATCTATCACAGACCCAGTCTCTCCCTGGGGGAAAAAGGTTTGATATATAAAATTTTAACAAAGAAACTCCCAGGAGGCAAGGAGGAACATCCCGAAAGGGAATCCTAAGGATACAGAAATGGTAGTAGGGTTCATCTGTGCATGTGTCTGAACAGAGGGGTCTGACATCTGCTCTCGCCAACGTTTCTGGACCTGTGTCTATCCTTCCCTTTCCTACCAGCTTCCAAAGCTTTGTATTCAAATGCATTTTCTGAAAGACCCATAAATACAATTCTGCCAACAGAGCTCAGTGAGAAGAAGTTCTCACTGAGGATAAGGAAAGGGTCCCTCATAGCCCCTTGTTCCCCAGTCAGATCCGGCTACCAAACTGTGAGTGAAGTTCAGACCAGCCCAGAGTCTGAGGGACAGCTGGGACATCAGCAGGAAAGGCAGCCCCTCCACTGCACTGGGCATGCTCTACAGGACTCCTCCTCTTTCGCTGGGAGCCATGGAGCCCACAGGTGCGCAGAGGACAAAAGCTGGCTGCAGCATGGTCAGAGCCACCGCAGTATGCCCAAGCCTCGAGGCCCTCGGATATCTGGACCCCACCGCCTGCAGGGACGACACACATGCACGTCCTCTTCCTGTCTCTGCCCCGCTCCTGCTGCCTCTTCCCCCCCATCCATGGACTCGAAGCCAAACAGAACGCTTCAGGTTTGACCAGGTAACAGTACAGTCAGTCCCAACACCTACGCCTTCTCCGTGGTCTGCGCCATCCATGTGGATGAATTCTTCTAATAAGCACTTGGCCACAAGTACCGAATATACCCTTATGTCCTCTAGTCTACTCATCACTGTACAAAGACCACTGAGACTATTAAAACAGACTTTAATAGAAAGTGCAAGTCTCTGCTAAGAAAATTCATCTGAGACATTACTGCCTTGGAATATGGGTCTGTAGACAGTTCCACAGGCACCTTCTGGCTGCCACGTGTTCCTCCCACCCCTCTTCAGCCTCGTCAGTCACTTTCCTCCCAGAGTATCAGAGATAAGCAAAGGCAGAGAGAAACCTTCTGTGAAGGTGTGAAAACAAAGTGGCTGTAATACTTTCCTAACGAGTAAACAAGACTCAGGCAGAAAAGAGAAACAGAGAGCTCTGCTCTGACCCTGAAACTCTTCCAGCCAACATTTCCAAAGCAACTCAGCTGTTGAGCAGGGGGGTCCTCGAGCGACTGCTCATCCCTTCTTTGACCCCGCGCTCACTGGACATTGTGCAGGGTCTTTGTGCTTGAGAGCGAGACAAAGTCCCTTGCTTTTTCCCTGGGAAACTCCCCATCTGGCATAATTAATCTTGTAGAGGCCATAAACTCCTTATAAAATCTGACGAAAGTTGCAGACTCCTAGAGAAGCACTTCCACACACAGACTATTACAGACAATTTCAGGAACTGACAGGCCCCTCCAGAGGGAAATCCCTAGACACAAGTTACCTGCCCTTGAAATGGTAGGAGGGGTGCCACAGGTTCAAAAACACTACATCCTACCTCCTCCTCGTTTAGTTCACCATTCCTTTGAGCAGTGGTTTAACACCTCCCAAGAGTCTGAGGTGACTGGACCCTAAGCCCCAAGGACCACCTTATAAAATCTAGAGTCTTAGATGTGGGACTGGCTCCCACTAGGACATTAGCTAAAATTATACGGAGCCGCCCCTCTCCCTGCTTTCTCTGGGTCATGGGTGTGGAATGGACACACACAACATCCTGAGCAGCCAAGTTTGTCAAGTTTTCCTTGGATTGTTCGTGCACATTCACCTCTCAAGGCCACCCTGTCTGAGATTCGATCAATACAACTGCATGTCCACTGGCTGGAAAGTAAAGACGTTTTCTCAGGAAAAAGTATGGAAGCCGGTTTCTCTGAGACCCTCATCCCTACAGCTGGGACGTCACTCACCTAAGTAGCTTTCTTTCAGAAAGGCTCACTATACCAGGCTAAAGTGATTTGCCCAAACCTACACTCCTCAGAAGCCTCAAATCCTTCCCTTCTCAGTGAAAATCAATAGAATGAAGAGCCTCAGGCGGAAGGAGAGACGCGGGGACGCCTCAGGCACAGGCCTCCCTGGCACTGGCCTGGCCAGGCTACAACGCTGCGTGAGGTCTGGGTTTAGCTCCCAGAACTGAAGCGTGAAGTCACAACCCAACTGCTTCCAGAGCTAAGCATTCTAGCTAGCGGGGCCTCTAAGGCCGGCTGCTTCAGAGTCCAGTGCCTCATGCCTGTCCTGTCCCCAAAGGCCAAGGCCTGATGGCCAGTCTCTGCACTGCTGCAGTCACCACACGAGGTGCCTCTTGACAGTAGAGCTTCACGAGGTTCCTTTTTTCCTTCACTGTCTTCCAAACGCGCCAGGCTGGGCGGCTGGACCTGGTATCTAGAAAGCCTGGTTTCGCTCTTTGTCTGTTTCCCTTTCTAAAATGTCTTCTGTGTGGTTCTCTACACATTTTTTCTTTTTTTTCAAAAAAAAGAATAAAACCCATGAGGAAAAACTGCACGGCCATGCTCACATTCACGTGAGTCAGAACAAACAGAGCCCTGAACGAGATTTGTAAAGTAAGAATGAGAAAGACTGAAAAAAGGATGTGGCTGAGAGAACAGAAAACATGAGCAGTTTCTCTCTCTCTCTCTCTCTCTCTCTCTCTCTCTCTCACACACACACACACACACAGCAAGAGAAAAGAGCTGAGAAGGAGAATGAATTGGCGAGAAAAGCTTCATTAGACTCAGAGAGGCAAGCAGAGGCAGTACACCAAGGTCACTTCTAATTTAGACCATCTAATTGGCAAACAGGCTCCAAATGGCTATCATCTCACAGGGCTTGGAATTAATGAAGCCCGATTATTTTCATTACCTTCCTCTGAGATGGAGACAAAGTGAAAGAGCTGGTACCCGGGCGGGTGCCTCAGCCCCAGGGCCAGTGGCCGCCGCAGAGCCCAGTGTGTGTGGGTGTTGGGGGTGCGCGTGGGGGGAGACCAGGCCCAGCCTGTCCCAGAGACTCCTAGATGCGCAGGCACACAATGAGAATGGAGAACAGACACGGGCCGAAAAGTCACCGATGACCAACTACTGGCCCCACAAGGTAAACAGAGACAGAATGACAGGGCCACAGCAAAAAAGGGAAATCTGCGCATGTACAAACACTACAGAATAATTAACAACTAGCTAGAGAAGAAAAGATGAAGGCCAGAGCAAAAGGGAGGCGATCCTCATCATCTCTGCGAGGTTGTATTTTGTTAAGTGATAGAAGAACAAAGACAATTTCCCCACATTAATGCTCTAGGATCCCAGTGGTGTGTCTTGTCACTTAGAAGGTCAGTGATCAATTAGAATAATTTAAGAGTATTGAAATGCATGGTAGGTGGTCTTTCCGATTCTCCGTCTGAGAAACATGTCCCCTCGGCTCCCCATCCTCCTTCCCGCCCCCCAGACTGGGAAAACGAGGACTTGGAGCAGCAGCTCGCATGCCCTCAGCACACGTGCAGTCTGGAACCTTGCCGGAAATAGGTGCGAGTTCAGTGCGACCGACTGCTCAGTCGGGTCTGGAGGGGCACTTGTGTTAAATGCCAGCTTTCCTCCTTTCATGTGACGTGTGCAGAGACAGCATTTGGAGCTCGGTTTCCAATAGGCCAAGCGGAAGGCAGCGCCACGGGTGCAGTTTCCGTAGTGGAGGGCTGGAGCTGCAATTGTTCTCAGTGGAGAATATTTTTCAAGCCCCTTCGTCAGTAAAAAGAAGGGGGCCCAGGGAAGACACAGATATGAGATGCAGAGCATAAGCAAGCACCAGTTACCATAGCAACAGACATGTTAGACACTGCAGGTTCCTGAAAGCTGTCTGATAAGGTATTATTAAATGAAGCCTCCTCCAAACACTCTCCATTTACAACTGAACGGAAAGACATTGTGTAGAAAGTCATCTATTTCCATTTATCAGGGTGGAATTTACTTTTAGAGGGTCTGAAACCCAATTTGCGCCAGATCCCGGGACCTTGACCTCAGAGAGCAAGAAATAGATGCCAGGATTTATAGCTTTAGGCACCCTGGCCACAGCCAGTTCTGCCAGGAATTGTCTCTCTGGTGCATTTTGCCAGCTTTTCCTAATCTGCGGACAAAGGCTGCTAACTCGGTCAACCCAGCTGGCAGGAAGAAGAGTCACTCCTCTGACTGCCATCTATCCTGCCACGCAGGGACAGAGCAGACATAACTTTGTCCTCTTCGAGGATGAATGACTGTGGAGCAGCCATCCCATAATGATGGTGTCATAGATGGAGCCCTAGTTTGAGGGCCATTGCTCATCTCGTTGCTTCCAGTGTCCTGCTCCTGTAAGCCAGGCACCCACAGACATGTCCATCAGAAAGTGTAACCAGCACTCTCTCCCGGCCAGCTTTCTCATGCATTGTAGTAAAATACCCTCCAGGGCCGTGCTTCTAACCACAGAGTTATTATAATAGTTATAAAACAATCGCAAATGCCATTTGAACACCCAACTTTTAAGAAGGCCACCAGCAGGGGTTGTGATTTGTCAGGGCAGGAGCCAAGATCTGTAGTTCAGTCCTTAACAGGATTCTGGGTTCACTGAGGTATGGTCACAAATTCCCCTCTAGCGCTCACTGCTCATTTTTCTCCCGAGGAGCTAAAGGAGCAAGGTGGAAATGCTTCGTCTGGTTCACAGTAAGGCCTCGTGACTTGAGAAACCGATTCAGTACTGACAGCAATGCAATGACTCCATCTCCCCGTGTAAAGAGAGTCCCGAACCACCGTCACACACACACCGTTCCGTGAAGAGTGAAACCTTATGTGAATGTCCCACAACCTTCAACCTTGGATCTGAATCCATGAGCTTTCCCTTGTTGCTAGCAAGTCAACTTCCCAGAACCAGTACATGTTCCACAACTTGTGCACTTTTCATTCTAGAAACATCTAGAAAACATCTCCCTTGTCGGCAATGGAAAGATGAGGTGCACAGGCGTTCCTGTGCAGGGTGCCACGCACAGTTCTTTTCCACTCATGCTGCCAGGGACTCTTCTAGAACAGGGCTTACCGACCTGGTCCCGAGAATGAATCTTGGGGTACCCTCCTGCTCCCTGGCACTGTGCACACAATCGTGTATATGCTGACATTTGATGGAGGACTCAACAGGGGTTGTCAAACTCTACTGCACACAGCCTAACCCAGGAAGGCGACTGAATAGATTCCCCCAGAAGCTCCAAAGAGGTTGAGAACCGAACATTCTTAGGGCACAAACAAGAAAACACAGCAGTCACACCCTGACTTGAAGACTGCTGGTACAGGAAGATGTGGAACGACCACCAGATCACTCTGTGAAGTGTGCCCCACCCCATTTGTTTTAAAAATATGACAACCACCGGATGTTTGAAATACGTTTCACTCTTGTCCCTGGAGATGTATCACTGCAACTTGGTGTCATACAGATTCCTACAGGCCCACACTTCCTGACCAGATTTATATTAAACAGGAAAAATAATCACCTGAGCAGAGGAAAAATGTAGTTAAGTACTGAAAATGCTTCCCTTCCCACATCTCTTTCTGTTCCTTCAGGCTCTCATATTGCCAGGCCATCCGTGGGAAGTGTGATGAAGCCTTATTGAGTTATTTCCAAGGCTGGTGAGATTCCCACCCATCCGGAGAAGGTGGTCTCCACAAACAGAGCATCTTTCAACAGTGTTCACCAGTCTGTTTTCAAATACCACGCAAAGTCAATTTATACTTGCAAGACCTCTGAAATGAAACTCGTGCCAGGTCACCTCTGAGTTTCCCATTGGCTGCTGAAGTTCTCTTGACACATCATCAATTATATGCTCCTCGCGACTAAACATCACTTACATTATTAATTTTGCATCACCAAATGGAAAAGGAAATGCCTAGAGGTTATTATATCTCTGTGCCCTGCCCTGCATACTATAACTTGGAATTCTGAGCAGACTACCTCTCTGGGAATCTTTCCAAGAAGAGACAGTCAGATTAAGTTCTTCATACTGCACTGGTGAAATGATGCTACCTAAGAGGTGAGAATCATTCTCTTTGGGGCTTTCTCCTCCAGTGGTCAGGAAAGGGCTTTCACAGCAGTCCCAGCACAGATCAAAAGGAGGACATCAGTAGGAGTTTGAAAAATTTCCAAATTGCAATTAGATTTATTTAGATCTTTATACTAACTTTTGGGCCATGGTTATAGAGGCCACTTAAAGCTGTACTTAAGAAATCTGTACGGGGCGCAACATCACATTCAAAATGTAAAGCCCTGGTTCATGAACCAAAGTACGGCCATCCACCTGACCACATTACTGCTTCGAGAATAAAGCGTGCACTGGAGAAACGCCCCCAACAGGGCTACACTCCCAGAGCTGGAAAATGTGGTTTGGATCTCAGCTCTGCCTCTCAAAAGTGGCAGCAAGTCAATTACTCTGAGCCTCAGCCAGTGATGCAAAAAGTCTTTTTTTTTTTTTTTTTAAGAGGAAGGAAGGAAGGTCGCTAGAGGAGGAAAAAGCATTTAAGGAAGGAAGGAAGAGGTAGGTGGAAGAGACATTTTTATTTAGCTGTTCGTTTTTGGTTTTTCACCTCGGCCCTGGGTCTCGAACCCGGGTCCTTAGGCTTTTTCTACGTGATCCACACATCAGCCTTTCAGCTGCCTCAGCCACAAGAGTGTGTCCAAGGCTTCATTTTTTAAGCATAGGGTTGCTGTGCAGCGGGAGGAGAGATAATGAATGTTAGAGCATTCTAGAACATGACCTCTCAGTGAAGGCCGGGAGAATCGGAGCTAGAGGTTCTTCAGAGAAGGAGCCAGCTGGCTAAGCCTCTGTACCCCTCGGTGACGCTGATGGGGAGACGGTTGAGAAACACACACAGAGTTGGCTCTTTGGGCCATAGCTGTGCCCTGGTCAGGCCGAGCTGCACACAGACCCCGGAGAACAAAGGCCGCAGAGCTGGGCAGAGCTGACATTCCCACCGCTGCATCAGCCTTCTTGTCCTACCACACAGCATCCTGTCCACGTCACTGCATCACACCTGGACCGAGAAAAGCCACAGGCCCTGCTCCTGCCGCCTTACCGTCATAATGAGCTTCTCCACGCAGTCGGGGGCCACGCTGTGGAGGTGGGTGAGGTGCAGCTGGAGATGGATCTTGTTGTTGAGCACGTCCTGGCACAGGGGGCAGCGGAGCATGGGCTGCACCGAGTGCTGCGTCATGGCATGCACCCGCAGCCGGTTGACGTCCGCGTTGCTGTACTTGCAGTAGGGACACTGGTACATCTGTGGGGACACAGCCACCCTCTGGCTGAATCTCCACTTCTTGTGTCTCTGCCCCAGGCCTGCCTGCCCCGGGGTTCTTTCCCCCCGGGGAAGTCTGCAGCACTCTGCGCCAGCAGAGCCCCTGCCCAACTCACCTGCTCCGGCTTGCTCTCCTCCGATGTTTTAGGTCGCTTGGAAGAGAGAGGAGATTCTGAGCTACCTGGGAAGGAGATGCGTTTGGAGGTTGCAGGAGAATCTGTCAGCTCCTTCTCTGCTTGGCTGGACGACGCTGGAAGAAAAAACCGAAGATGCAATACAGCAGCCAGACCAAGGCCGGCTCCCAGAGTTTGTGTTGGGTGAAAATCAACATTCATTTATAGCACAGATTTTCTTGAAACACCAACATTTAAGAAGGATGAGCATCAGGGCTGACTTAAAAGCACACCGGAAAAGAAGAAATTATCTTTCTCCGCTCCATTCTCTCCATCCGCCCCGTGCATTTCTGTCACTACTGTAACAGTAAAAAAAGGTAAAGAAATGGACTAAAAGGCTATGAGCTGGATTAAGCTAAATCTATTAGGACCCCCTGAACCCCCATCAAGACATAATCAATCAAGACCTGCGGGGGGGGCGGGTCAAGAAGACAGAAGGTTCTTGGGTGAATCTCACCAATTTGCCAACCACTAGTCAACCCGAGAACCAGAAGCTCTGCTTCCACAGATGTAAAAACTTCGTTGTCTCAGCTCTTGAAGTCACAGCATGGCACGTCCCAGGTGGCAAACATGTGATCATAGAAAGACTCACACAGATATCTGCCTATGAACTCATGGGGGCAAAACTCAAGTTTGGGTTCAGTCACTTGCTTTGGGGAAGAAGTAATTGAAGAACCAGGCAGGACACAAATCTCATTAATAATCTAGCCATCGGCACACACGTGTTTATTCAGAAGGACTGGTGGGAGGAAACGTTTCCTTCCTGCTCATCCAAACCATGCCCATGGCACGTGATGTCCCCACGCCACCAAAAACCCCGAAACACTCATTACTCAGGAGAGACGAGACGTAGGTAGCAAACTGGGTATGGAAGTTAAAGGGGGCTCTGAAGCAAGGCCAGGGATCCGGAGTTGTTGGATGAGAAAACAGTCTGGCTCGGGGTTTCATAACCAGGATAAAAGGCCCCTCCACTGTCAACACAGATCCCCACAGGGCTGATTCTCATTCTGGACACGACAGTCCATGTTACAGAATTTTGTAAAAAGCAGTAAGAAAAAAAATTCCAGAAAATAATTGGAAAAAATATATCCTGACTGCCTTCATCGAAAAAAAAAAAAAATTGTTAGACTTTCTAAACCAGTGACCCCAGTACTGAGTCAAATTTCTACTACTGGGCCATAATGGTCTCTGTCTCACCCTGTCTAGCTCTCCACCACGGGTTTCCACTTTACGCTCCGCTTTGAAATGTGTTCTGATGTGGATCCCCAGATGCTGTCATTATAGATGTGTGCTTTAATAAACAATTTTCAAATATCAATTTTATTCATTAAAATCATATGGCCATAAAATAATTTTGGAAAAAAAAAAAGAATCCTGCTAAATGCAGGAAATATTCCAGGAAGTTGCTGTTCTTCCCAGAATGCCTATCTTGTGATCTTTAACCCCAGCATCTTGGTAACCTGGGTCTACAGAAGTTTGTAGGACATCTATTATTTAAGAAGTACAAGGATGGGCCCCTCCCCCTCCCAACACACACATTCATAACAGTGCTTTAATCTGTCTCGAATCGACTTCAAACCCATTTTGCTCTTAATGGGAGTTATTCATTTTCACTTGAAAGGTAATACATGACGGCTGGATGTTTAATGTGATGGACTGGCTGCTGATTAACTAGGTGCTGTAACATTCTAGACCGGTTCCCCCATGGCCCACTTCCCATCTCCTGCCCCCTGCAGACCTGATCCTGTGGAACCTGATGTCGCAAGTTTTAGACCTTGAAGTATGATGGGCTGAGGGCTCCCACAGTGGGACTGTTTAATTAATGATTCAGGGATTTACAGCCACCCGCTACACACAAACACACACACACACACACACACACACACACACACACCCATTCCAGAAGGATCTTATTCTCCATCATTTTTCACTTTTGCTTACTGGTTATCCTCTATATATCAACTCTTCAAATGTATTCTAAAGCTGGAGTGGTTGCAGGCATTAGGTGATATCTAGATGCTCATTTGTTTTAATCGTCCCTTCCCCCTCAGTATTTCCACCTCCCACCTATAGGTAATAGGTTAGGCTCAGGGCTGATGCCCCCACAGATTCGACTCAGTCTGCCTGACCTGAAACAACACTTGCTTTTACAGGACTGTCTTGTAAATGCTCTTAATCTGCCTGCTCCCCCCTCTTTAGAATGACTGCCAATTGTGTGGTTCCTCAGCAGTGTGAATGGAGGGGCGCTGCGGCTGAGACCACCCAACTCATCTCACTCGCTCGGAGCTGAAAGGCACTCACAGTATAACCCAGTGCGGCGTCAGTGTCCTCGCAGGACCAAAGAGTCCATCCCCGTCCTTCAGTGCAGAGCGCGTGATGAATTGTGACGAGGTTGCAGAGGTGAGAATTCTGGTTTCAGAAGCCACTATTCTTTCCCCCGGCATGGAGAGGGGAACTTTTATTACCTTTTTTTTTTTTCAAACTCTCAAACTGCTCTGGAATTCTAAAGCTTCCTTTGTGAGCTCAAGCTAAGGAGTCCTTATAAAGTGTTTTTTTTTTTTTTAAATCAGCCCTCGCTCACGCATTCCTCATTCTCTCGATGACGGTGGTACCAGTCTTGCTGGAATATGAGCTACTACATTCAGTGTGTAAAAACTGTTGGTGCATCTCCCTTCTGTCCAGGACGACCTGCGTTTTCATTAGGTCAGATCTGTCTAGAAGTGGACATTAGTCACCTGTGGCTCCCTAGCAACTTCTCTCAAAAGAATGTCATTTTGCAACAGATTCTGTTAACACCCAGTCACGATCCCATGTGTTTCCTGGGTAATGTGCGGCACTGTTCCCACAAGTCAGGTCAACAAGGCTGACGAGGCCCTGGCGAGCTTGACTTGGACATTAAAATATCAGTCCCTATCAAGACACAGTCCCCAAGTCTTTATACAGTTCTGTAGAGAAGCAAACAGCTGTACAAGCAATCTGTCAACATGCTGGGTGACGTGTCCTATCTGCCACATGAGGTTTTCTCAAGCTGCCTCTCTCTGAGTGACCTCAAAAGGGCCAGAGTCTCAAAATCCATTTCTGCTTCAATTCTGTCACTAGCATACATTGTAGGTGTGAGTCAGTGAGCAGGTACGAGGACCAAGGAAGGACTGCGGCTTTCTGCTGTGCAGACTGTTTGAAACTTAATTTCTAGGACTTAAATTCTAGGAGGGATGTCACAGTCTAGAAAATACTGTTTAAAAAAAAGGCAATTACTGGTCACTTGAAAGTTGATATGACATCATCTTCATAAAATGGAATAGACATGCTACAGAGACAAGCATAGTGTCAGTCTTTGGTTTACACTGGCAACAAAACCAAACAACTAATGGTTTCTACAATAAAGACGAGTGACCTGGAAGTGATCTAGATCTCTTACAGTGAGGCATGGTTAAGTAAACAAAGAAGTAACCATTCTGTTAGATATTAGAGGACATTCACAATGATGGCTATGAAGCAACATGGAAAAGTCCTTGATGATGTTAATTGGAGAAAAAATAAGATAACATGTACCTTATACACCATGACAGAGCCATGTTAAAAAAAAAACAAAAACACCACCAGGTATTAGGAAAAGACTAAAAGAAAATGATTGTTGTATTTAGGTGACGACATCATGGGCCAATTTCTGTGTTTGTCATGTATATTACTTTTAGCATTATGATTACTTCGGTATTTAAATTTATCTGTTCATGAAAAAGTTGCTCTTTGGGTCCAGTCTCTGCAAAACATCAGGTGGTATTTTTTTTCCTTTGCTCGTTAAAGCAACTTTCCTCCTTGTGGCAGCTATGTATACAAATGTGCTAAATCTCAATGAATCTTCTGCTGGCAATGCTGCTGGGCTCCTGGCACTACAAAGGGGATAAAAATGTGGCTAGAAATCGTGTGTCCACGCACTATGGATTATATACCCATAAAGCTGGGCAAGTGGGATACTCTGACAAAGAAATGCTGGGTCCAGTCTCTACTAGAAACCTCGCAGGATGAGAGCTGTGGAGTCCTCCTGAGGCGTGAAAAAGTACTTGCTTAGCTTGTCAGGCGTCTTGGTTGACCCTAGCCAACTTGCTGATGGAGGCACAAAAAGGCCTACCATGTCCTGTAGTGGAATACAGGACATGCAGTCAGTTTTCTGAGCTGAAAGCCATTTCCCCTTCCATTGTGACGGGTGGCCTACAACAGACACCAGCAAATCGAGAGGCAGCCTTGATTTAGGACTCTCCATCTTACTCCTTTAGGTTCCTATACGGTCTGGGCCAAAGAATCCGCTCCACAGGGAAACCTAAGAGCCAATACAAAGCTTCCTTAAAGGGGGGTGGGCTGGAGGGTGGGATCACTTACGCATGGAGAATTCCTTTGTCTTTTAACATACTTGTTTGGGAAACATTCGACCTCTAAAATTAATTACGTTACCCTCTCGTCATACAATTAGAAGGAGTAGCGAAGAGAAGAGAGCCAATCTGACTTCATGCAAGTTTTGTTTACAGCTTTCAAGCAATGTTTTGATTATGTTCTAAACACATAGGCTAAGTCAATCAAGGCTAACAGCGCTTCCTGTAGGAAGTGACTTCATTTGAGGAATAAGAACAGTATTGCTCAATAGGGCTTGTGAAGTGTCCAAGTAGACACATCACCCTCATAACTTCACCTTCCTATGACAAATTCTCACCCAACTCCAATCCTCACTACCAAATTAAAGTGAGTCACTAAACTTTTTGGCCACAGAAAATTTACAAGTTGTACTCATAATACCTTAGACGGCCAGTGGACTTAGTACGACACATGCCTCATGTCTCACCTAGTGACATGGTCTTTACAGCTCTGAAGGCAGGTAAGGCAGTGCTGCCACCTCATGAAAAAGCAGCTTGGAGAAGAATTAGAAATGAAGTAGGAATGGAACCTGCAAGCATTGTTTTTGGCTTTCTCTAATCACTACCAAAGACATGTATTTGCCCTCTGAGAAGACCGAAGTACTGGTGAAATTTAGTTTCTGTGTTGAGTTTCATTAGCAAAATCCTTCTTCTCATCACTCAGCATGCCGATCGGGCTGGTGGTGTGGTGGACACTGTGTCACAGGCCTTGGGGAGATCCTGGGCAGGCACTGAGCTGTGGTTACTGCTGGGAAGTTTCTCCAGTGTTTCCTTTCTTCCTGCTGGAGTGGCCTGGGGAGGTGATACTCATCACAGGGACCCCGGGATGAGCCCCCTGATGACCTGGGATACTGCCCGACACTCCTGTTGAGAAGCCAAAGGCAGCCTCCACCCCTGTCTTAACCATCAGACTCTTAGCTAAAGTACCACTGACAGCCCCTCCATCTAAACTTCCATCTCCCAAACCAGCAACATAATGGAGGAGCCAATTAAATGATTATTAATTCATGTTACTTTCCGTAAGCCAGGGGTTCTCATCGCCTCGCGTTCCGTAAACCAGCTCGCCACCTGCCCCAGAAATTTACAGCCATCGCTGAGCTCTCTCCGGTGACCGAGGGACAGAAAACTGGGCACCTCCACACTCAGCATTTGATGCGGGAGAGCTACCCTGGACACGGACGCTTCACTAGACCTGCAAATTCAGCGTCTAATGACAGGAGAGGAGTGAGTGCTCTTCACACAGCTCTTCTCCTCGGCTTCTCACAGGCCTCCTCCTCCCTCTACAAGGCTAACAGGCACTGTTTCCAGAAGGCCACCTGTGCTCTGGACTCTGTGACGTTCACACTGTCGTGACAGTGCAGCTGCTGGCATTTGCTTGCAGACCCTTCCCCGCGGGCCAGGCTAGGGTTTCCTGCTCCTGCGGGGTGACTGCGCTTGATAGTCAGCCAGCATTCTGGCTGAATTCTCTCTTCCTCCCCTAATAAAGCAAACGACAGTCCTCAACAGGGTCTGCTTTGCCCCCACCTTGGTCTTTAAACATGCATGGTCTTGCTCTGCTTCCAACCAAGCACTTAAAGATGTTGCAGAGTCGGGGAACGAGTGTGGAGCAAAGGCAAGACTGGTGCAGCCGGCGGGGCCCAGGCCTCACACCACGGTGAAAGGCAAGTTGGGGCCTCTCCTGTCCCCGACCGAAGGTGGGGGCTCGAGCTCCAGCCCAGTGAGGCTAAGAACCCTCCACTCAACATACAGTGCCGTCTCAGTAACTGCGAGCGACGCTGCTCCTGCACAGTCTCCACGGTACATAGGGAGGCACAGCCACCTTCTCAAAGAGACAGAGCAAGACACGCAGGTCTCATCAGCTTCATCAGACAGATGTCCGTTTCTATGAAGACTCTCAAGGACCCCTGGAATCACCCCACAGGTGGGTGTAACTGGTTTTCAGAGAATTTTTCTCCTCCAACTCGAAGATGAAAGACAGGTCAGCCTGAGCCTGTAGATGACCTCAGGGTACACTCCTGGAAAATCCAGAAGCTCCAGGGCGCTGTGACAGTTGTTATTTCACCTTTTATTTAGAAATAATTACAGATTCACAGGAAGCTGCAAAGACAGTACAGAGAGATTCCTGGTTACCCTTCACCTAGGTGCTATGTTTTACTTAATCAGTGTTCTGAGAAATTTCGAAGTCTGCACCCACTCCTCACTGGGACCGTGTCTCTGTCCAAACACGCCCCTCCACTCCCAGTCCTGCATCCACACTGCGTCTGCCGGCAGCAGTCCCTGGGCTGCCTTCTGGGTGCTGCTCGAGTTCTCTAGGGAAACTGGGTGCCTCTTTCCCCAGCAGCGTCTGAGACGGCATTAGAGGAGAGCTGGGTCTGGAGGGCACGCGGCTACAGAGCACGGCCCTTGGGGTCTCAAATTTCACACAGGTCGGACACAGCCTGGGGCACACCTACCCCTCCCCAGAACGGGTCTGATGGAGAGAATCTGCAGGTCCAGCGACCTCCCAGGGGAGGCCTGAGCCCAAGCTGTTGAAGCCAGCAGGAGCGCCTCTCCGTGGTCGGCCTCAATCAAACAGGGGGCCTGGCAGGCTGGGGTGGAGCGCCCCACGGGCTTTCCAACAACGCCTGCCCACGTGACACTCCGGTCACTGACTTGCAGGGACAAAAAAGGTAGGCCCGCTCTCCAAGCTAGATGTTTCCCTGCTCCAGCCAAAGATGAACGGCTACGTACAGCTGTCCCTCGAAAACAAATGCGGACACGTTTTCAGGCCTGGAATGACAAAGAACCTCTCTGCTCTGCCAGCAGCGTAAGCCAGAAAAAAGGACTGACTCGCTTATGAAGTTGGGTTCTTTCCATACGTCCTGGGGAACCTCTGAAATGACAGGGAACGCCTCTGGCTCTTCCCCCTCAGGAGGAGGAAGCATCTGCCTGCGCTGCAGATTTGGGGGAGCAGCTACCTCACAGGCCTCGATCTGCGCCGCTGACTTCATGTTGAAAAATGCATAAGGCTGCTTAACCACCCAGATTCCAGCTCCTGACAGGCCACCCACGATTCAGTTTCCAGACACCTTGCTCCCTCTGTCAGGTGTCTGACAGTCACAACAGAGCCACCAGCCACCACGTAATGGAGACCAGCCACAGCTGTTGACCCATCAAATAACATCGGGACATGGGGCTGCCATTCTGAGCCTGACTTGTGCCAGGGGCTGGCACCGGACCCGATGCCTGAATTCAAGCTGGCCTGCCCGCTTTCTACCTTTTGTCAGCTCCCCCGAAGTGTCCTGCCTTTTCCGGACATGGCCTCCTGAGCTGTGCACAGACACCACCTGCAGCTGTGGTTATAGTGTCCTGTGAGGACAGGTGGCCTCAGCCGAGCAATCCACTGGGGTCTGTACTTGTGGCTCTGCCCTCTGGCTTAATTACAGGGCTGTAACCATCATGGGCATGGAGAAAACGAGCAGGAAGACCTCAGAGACCCTGGAACTGATGGAGAAGACAATCTAGATGGAGGTCACAAGAAGAGGGAATGTGGGTCATCCTGGGACCAAGCCCAAGTTAATGAGCAGAAGCTCCTCAGTCCCCATGGAATCGAGTATGAATTAGGTTAGCAGCCTTCCTAGGATTAGAATATAACAACTGTTCCAGTGTTTTCTCCATTCCGAGCCTATTTTTCTCAGATACTTACTAAATGTTAAAGAGTGAAAGTGAATTTATCAAAAGACATCTGGGCCCAGCATGGCGTCAGGAGCCAAGAGATAATAACTTAACTCCTTTGTGGCTTTATCCAGCGTCCCACATGATCCATCAAGGGTTTCTTCTTGCTCATCCAGGTTGGACACAAGTGTGTGAGGATCTGATTTTGGGGAACACAGACATCCCTCGGGCCCCGTAAGGCTGGACACTGGGGCGGCCCCTCCACTGGCCCCCCTGTAGGTTTCAAGCCCCAAGAAGCATGGAAGTATCTCCTCCTGGCACTTTGTACAGTGTAGAGAAGATCGCATGTATGTCAACGTGTCTGAGTCTTTGCTCAGTCTCACACTGTCTGCTCACGGTTTCCCGGGTCAAGGACACACGATTTGTGTGGCCTGTGGGGACGCAGCTTTAGTGCTCCTCTAGGGCCTCGTTGGTTTCTGATGTTGTCCTAAGGTCATGCTCTCTATTAAAATGGCTGTCATGCCCCCTGCTCAGTCACAAAGCACAGTACTTTTCAGGGCCAGTCACGCTAAGGTCCAGCTCCTGCTGTGTGACCTCCAGCATTTTCCTTGACTCCATGGAACTTTCAGTTTCCTCATCTGTCCATGGGATACAGTCACTAGTCCCAGGGTTTCTGGGAGGCTGGCAAGAGAGGACACCTATGCTGTCTACCATACAGTCCCCTACCTGGTAAGAGCACGCACATTTGCTTCTGTGGTTTCGTTTTAGCCATCTCTCTGGGAGACTATGGGGTCATCTAACTGCGGGGTGAGAGGAGAGGCTTGGTTTTGAGGATATCCGCAGAGCCCCAGAAACTGGTCTTTTTCAGTAAGACATAGAGCAATCCTATTAACCTGTGGCTTTAACGTCAAAAAAACCCAGAAAGGAGAATAACTTGAACTCGAGGGTGTGTATGGTCTTGTTCTTTTCTACCCACTGATGGCTAATGAAACACTTAAACGATCAATCACTTGCTAGGTGCTGGGGCTCACAGAAATGAACGACTGAGGGGTGGAGATGGGGGAGACATGAAGAGGCAGAGCACAGAAGGTGTGGGGGGCAGTGAAAATATTCTGTATGACAGAATGATAACAGAAGTCATTATATTTTTGTCCAAACCCTTAGAATGTGCAATATCAAGAGTGTACCCTAAGGCGATCTATAGACTTAGGGTGAGCATACTGTGTCGATGTGAGTTCATCTTTAGTTAAAAGAAAAGAAATCCTTGTATCTCTAGCACTGCCTCTAACACGGGGCCACTATTACATGTGTAGAGTCACAGAGTATATGGGAATCTTGGCATCACCCTCTCAAATATGTGATCATCTAAAATGGCTCTAAAATGTAGGTTTACTAAAAAAAAAAACAAAACCCCCAAACAGGAACAAAACCACAGATGAATGAATGAATGCCACATAGCCTTTGACCACACAGAGCTGACAATTTTGTGGGACAACTAAAGAAATACAGGATTTGGACGCCTTCTCCTCCAACCCTGATATAAGAGAAATCTATTATGCAATGTGTTCTTTAGCTTAATCATCTGGGGACTAGATCCCTGACCCAGAAGGCAAATTGGGTTTGATCACAAATCTGATTTACAGGAATTCCCATCTATGGTCTTGAGGCTGCAAAAGAAAGATAATGTTGGGCCCAGGAAAAAGTGAGAGACTAACAAAAGTGCTCTTACACTCTATGAGAAAGGCGCCGAGGTATATATTTTTAAAAATCACCATAATGATTCTAATAACTGAGGTCCTTCTCCATCTGCACACGAGCTAAAATTGAAACAAAGTCAGGAAGATAAACAAGGCCCCTTTGCAAGAATAATATGCAAATCTATAAGGTATTTTCTACAGTGATGAAAAATGATTTGTTCCTTAATCTACATTTTCACTGCACGTTATCTATACCTTGATGACAAGTCTCATTATCCCGTGCCACAGTTATGTTGATTACATATGGCATCCCTTCTAGAAAGCGAGTTACTTTTTTTTTTTTCAAACTCTGTATCTTGCCTTAGATATCTGCACAAGACAAATTCCGCTCAATGGCTATGGTCCCTATTTCTCTTATGACTTACAATTTAAATTCTCAAAGCTCAGACCTCTGAATTACTGGAATTCAGGCGAGTCCAAATATACACCACACCCTATACCTATTTTTGCTTTCCAACTTAAAATAGTTCAAATGGTGTGTTTTCAGTGGTGAGACAGAATTCTGCCTACAGTGATTCTAAGCAGCCAAGTTCTACGGAAAGTGGCCTATAAAAAAAAAAAAAAAAAGTGAGGAGGGGAGAGCAGGGAGGGAAACAAGTAAGTGGATTCTGGAAAAGCTGACAGAGCCGCCCGATTCCCATCTGTGTGTGACAAAGTAAAACCAAAAAACGGTTTGCATTAGCAAGAATGTGAACCACAAAGGGGCTGGGCAGGCAGGCTCCCAGATTACCCACCTGCCCCTAAATGCAAAGACAAATGTCCTGCTGGGTGAGGTGGAGACATGGAACTAAGTGTCGAAAGAACACAGAATTAGGCCAAAATGATTTCTGCAGAGGCCTGATGGCGGCAAATCCCCCGTCTTCCAGCCAACGACAGGGCTGAGGTGTGGCCAACCGCTCCAAGGCACCGTATCCGTCTCCAAGTATTTTTCTCTGTTGACATCTTCCTTGCATGGAACTCTGACAACACAGTGAGATGGGTCCCAGAAACTCAGGACCAGGTGAGAGATGGGGTAGGAGGCCCATTGTGATGCCTTACCAGGAAATGAGGGCGTGTCCTGTCTGACCTTCCTGGAAAAAAACGACCACGCCTGTTAATTCAGGCTCCTGCTCCAGGCAATGTCAGCTACCCACCTAGGAGGGAAATCCTTCCAAGGTACCAGCATTCGAGTTTAAGAAATTAAGTCTCTGAGGCTCTACACTGCTGTACCAGCAATCACATTTTTAAGGGGTTCCAGACTCCCACATCCCATTCAGCCATCTGCCATTCTGCGGATTTGTGAACCGAGGCCCAGAGACCTAAGGTCACGTCTCTGATCTTAGTGGCAGAACCAGACCTTGAACCCTGGACTCGCGCTCCTCGCAGCCCAGCATTTGTCTGAACAGATAATGCCTCCTCACAACATGCACCCTTTGTCTCTGTGGCTGCTTTTTATGTAAGTATTTTCTAAGCTTCTTTCCATTCTTTGTCACAGATCACTTTTCAGGCACCGAACTGCTCATCCCACAGCATCTCTACGTGTGCAAAACTGCACACAACAGAGGGGAGGGCTGGTCACAGATTCCACCCGGATGTGCCTGGCCTGCTTTGTTTCATCCTCGGGAATCAGAAAGGTAGCAGGTCCGCAGGAATTACAGAGCTGTACACTACACCTTTATTTAAACAAGTCAAATCCAACTGAGATCACGCCTGGTGGCACCATGTTCCAGAAACACACTTTCCCCTAACAGTCACCCAGATGGTGCCGGCCCATGAATGAACACTGCCTTCAACAGCGATCTTCCAGAGTCCAGTGGGGGACACTCCACCGCACTAACTGCTCTGTGTGAGGTGATCTTCATGGGTTTAAAAAAAAATAATAATAATAAAGGCCTTTCAGGCTATTCCCCCTGGTAGAACAACATGCAAACTAGAATTTGAACTCAAAATTTTGTAAAAATACAAACATGGACATCAGTTAGGGAGTGTCTTTTGCAGCATCAAGACACCCTGATCATCTCGTCTCCAATTAGCGTAACTGCTCTCTGCCTGGAAACCATGGCGGCTGCAGGCTTTACAGAACCATCTTGCTCTGATGCTTTGCCAAGAGCTCAATTTTTCCCCCCTAATTATTGGTGATAAAGTATCACATTAATTGTATATCACTTAATTCAAAGCAATTAATGATTGATTGGATAATCGCCACATTCATGATTGTTTGGTTGCTGACACTGGGGGCTCTTCGATCTAGAACACACACTTGACTCCAGGCGGCTGAAAGAGAGCGAGGGACCACTTTTTAACTTTTGAAAGAAAAAAGAAACCCACAAAGCTGGATGGTGGAAATGGCTGTGCATTAGAGAAGAAACTTTGCTTCAAAGATCCTCCCTGGACCCACCACTGGCCCACGAGAGTGCCTTATACTCGCCTTTAGTGGGTGCAGGCCCCCCACCCCCCACTACGGCCCCCGGGCTGGGGCTGGTGCCTGCTCCTTGTCCACATCTTACAGATAAGGCACCCCAAGCTCCACGAGGTCAAGTTCCCTGACCACAGTCATTTGCTGACTGGTGGCCTTCCTGACTCCCGAATCCAGAATGTTCTTTCCAGGTCACCAGCCTACTTTCAGCCCAAACACAATGGTGACAGACCACAAGGCATGTTCATGGCTGACAACCCCACTCCATTGGAACATCCAGGTGTCACTGTTACCACTGTGCAACTTTAGGATTTCTACTCGCCATACGTGGGACAGAGAATTCCAGTCTTCCATGAGATGGTGGAACATTCTAGAAGAAGCCTGGGCTCTGCCATAAGTTAAGAGTTAGTGTTAGAGCCAGGAGGCAAACCTGAACCTGTCTACATGCCCCTTGGCAATTTGACTGTGTTCTCCAGGGCTCTGTTAACTTATCTGCAAAAGGGCAGTGGGGAAGGGTTATGTACAGCATCTAGTTCATCAATGGCGGGAGAAGCAAATCAAAGAATGTGTGCAAAGCTGTGCTCACCAGCTCTTTTCCTCTGTAGCCTGCAGCCCCACCTGGCAAACTCAAGAGCCGTAGGGATCGGTACCGGTGGGCTGGGAAGCCAGTCACCGCATGCCTGCCAGGAAGGACAGCAGGGCCGCACTCTGAGAGGGTCTAGCACAGAGTCAGAGATGAATGCAGCCTTTGTAGCAACTGGAAAGCTATGCCTGCGATGCATTCCTTCAGGTTAATTTTACTCCTTCTGAGCATCTACATCTGCATTCTACAGCAGCCACGGGCCACATCCGCCTATTTAAGTTAAATAAAAGTGAAAATTCAGCTCCTCGGTGGGGTTAGCCACATTTCAAATGTTCAAGAGCCAACATGGCTAGTGGCTACTGTCTAGCAGGGCACACAGACAACACGTCCACCGCACAGAAGGTCCCCGGGGCCAGCGTGGATCTGAAGCAGTGCCACCCTGAGGACTAGGGGCGCTCCTGAAAGCCCCAGTGGAGAGCCGCACCATTCCCCGAGGGCCTACAGTCTCTGCAACCCCATGAGAATCACCAGCAGACTCTAGGAAAGGAAATCAGGAGTCTCGTTCCAGTGCAAAAAGAAGTCACTACAAAATTTCAGTAAAGACGATCATCCATTCCTGCGCAGCCCCACCCCCACTGCATAATCAATTGCTGAGAAAATGCCAATTATCCAGGCCCATCTGAAATATTCTTAATCTGCATCATGAGCAGCTCCTAAGCAACAGGACAAATTGTGAAATCACTATTTATTTGCCAGGGGGGAAGCACTCCACGTCACATTTAATCAGATCGGAACAGCTCAATTTAGGGAGTCCGTGGAACAAATACAGATACTTTCTCTAAAATGCTCAGAATCCCAAAGCAAGATCAGAAGAGGTGGCTGGCACCTGTATCGATTCCACGATCAAATGGACCCAAGAACCTTAAATAAGGCCAATCATTACACACTCAGATGGTAGAGACAAAATTATGCTTTGGATCACCAGAAGGTCATTTGCAGGAGTCAGGGAAGAACTGTCCCCTCTCTCTTCACTCAGAACAACTGGCAAGGTGTGCCCATGAGTTATCCAGTCATTCATCCACTGTCTTTTGGAGATCAAACATGGCCTACTGCTTTGAATGAATGAATGAATGAATGCATGCACGCATGAATGTATGAGAACGTGGGGCCTTCTTAGAGACACTGGTGTTTATGGGGCCCCACTGAAGTCACCCACCGAAGAGCCCAGGAGTGTGAAGACGTGCCACTGAATTATGATTACCTGGAAAGCTCCCCTCAGCAGAGCTGGCCCTCGACAGCCTAAGGACTAGCACATAGAGCGTGCCAGGCCAGGGGCTGGCACACGGGATGAAGTCTGCTACTCTGTGTTGGTCTCTTGCTGCCCACCACACATGACGCAGAGAACGTGGGTACCAAGGATCATCCACACATCCCACTAAGTCCTTCCGCACGGTTCCCTTTCAGCATCTCCATGTTCCCGAAGTCCTGGCTGCCTGGCAATAGTCTTACACGCGAATGGGCAAACCCCAAGAGAACTCGGACTCGTTTTCCTCATCTTACGTTACCATTAAGAAAACCCCCAAAGTTGTCTTCACGCCAAGCCAGACACTCTTCCAAGCTCCCCCTACCAAACAAGCCTCAGGGCAATCCTAGGGAAGACGGAGCTCTTTAATCCCCATCTCAAGGAGGAAACCGAGGCACAGAAAGGTTAAGGCTCCTTGAGCAAGGCTGCAGGGCTGTTACGTAGAGAAGGTAGGTTAGAAACGGGGCACCCAGATCATGAAAAGAGAGTCATACTCAGGCTTCCATGGCTTTGGGAAACGCTCCTTCTTGTTCACCAATTCTGGGCAGATAAGTTTAACTGCTCTCTGCAGGATCTGTCCAGATCTCATCTTACTGTTGCAGCAAAAGTTGGGATTTGCTCCACATAATCCAACACAGGGCCATCCTCACCTACACGCGGGGACCTGGAGCATACATGCCCATCCTTACTACCTGGTCCGACCTTCCAAATCCTCCCTCTCCATCCACACGGCCCGGCCCCTTCCCTCAGTGTTAGCAGGTGTCTGGACCACAGAGTCCAATTCAAGAGAAGAGGAGAGTCAAGTCCGCCTAGTGTGCCCGTCCCTTCATTCATTTGGCCACAGTGACACCACAGTCTCTCTCCCGGGAACACTGAACAGTGGGGACATCACCTACTCAGCCATGTCCCTCCCTGTGTTTGGCAGCTGTTACGCTGCCGCTTGGATTTCTCTTTTCTAAGCAGAATGTCTCCACTTTCTCCAGCCACTTCTCTGAGGCAATATTTCTCAAACTTCAGTCATTTTCATTGCTCTCGTCTGGCCTGTCTCCGAGATCCTGTATCTTGTTTAAATAGTGATGGCCAACACGGACCATGATTTAGGAACAGTCCTGCCTGGAAAAAGGAACAAAGGCCCAACCAATACAGACCCCAGAAGGTAAATATTTTCTCAAAAAAAAAAGAAAGAAAAAATTCAAAGTATTACAATATTACTCATGGAACGCAGTAAGAATTAGCTTGGCCAAATAAAATAATTCCAGTTGCTTGCCATATCATTTTCCTCTAATTACTTGGTGGTTTCTGGGAGACTTATCTATAAGTCTTCTCAGAAATGACTTTAGTCTCACTCAAAAAAAAAAACCCCAAAACTTAAGCTTTTCTCTGAGTCTCAGCTTTTCTTTCAGAAATCCTATCATCTTGAGAGATGGCCATTCCTCTTTTCTCAACACAAGCTTTTTCCAGAAATAGCACTTCCTTCATGACTTCTTCAATTCCTTCTGCTTTCGGTGAGGTGTCGCCCTGCCTGGCTGCGGCCTCCCTCCCTGCCGAGTGGATCTGTGTTTGCGTCCTCACCCCGGGGCCAGGTAGGATGTCCAGGCCTCCACGTGCAGGACAGGCCTGCACCCTCACACTGCTGGCTCCTTAGCGACACAGGGGTGACATGATAGAGTTCCCCATGACAAGTCCCTGCTGGGCTTTCAGCTGGGCTTGGGATAAATGCCATTCCACTCTTCACCCACCAGGGGAATGGACTTTCAACAGAGGGAAAGTCACATTAAGGGACAATGG